>CAWUFW010016848.1:0-290079 GCA_963921515.1 Calotriton arnoldi
CCTTTGGTGCTTGCGTCGGCCAATGGCCGACGCAAGCACTACCTCCCTGGTGCTGCGCACGTCCATTGGACGTCACCAGGGAGGGCAATAATAAATCGTCCGGTGCATCGCACCGGATTTATTTATTTATTTAATTTTTACTGGGGGAGACGCGGAAGGCTTTCCGCGTCTTCCCCCGCCCCCCTCCCGCCCATCTGTGACGTCAGCGCGCCGCGAGGCGCTCTGACGTCACTGATTTCCCCACCGGAGCCGAGGACAGCAGCAGGTAAGGCCGCGCTCGACTCCGATGGGGAAATCTGGCTGGAAACAGCCTCCCCAGCTTTCAGGGAGGCCTCGTTTGAAAGGGGAGAGTCTCCCCTTTCAAACGAGGCCTTCCTGAAAGGGTTTCCTGGCCGTGGATCGCAGCGCTGCTGCGATCCACGGCCAGGAAACCCCACTAGACACCAGGGATGTCTTTGGGGGGGTCGGCCCTCGTGGTGATGGGTCGCCCCCCCCCCCCCGGGGGCACATTTTAAAATTTATTTACCTGGTTTTTCCCTGGGGGGCGCGATCGCCCCCTAAAAAATAAAAAAAAAGGCATTTTTTTTTTTTTAAATGGCGGCGATATTGGCAGGGGGTCGGTCCTTCTGCTCAGTGGCCGACCCCCTGTGGGCATAAATGCCAACATTTTAGAAGAGCAAAGTGGGAGATTGGGAAAAAAATAGGGAGAATGGGGCCTTGAATCGGGTTACTGTCATGTATGGGCTTAGCAAGTGTGCTGCTGCAGGATCGGACATTTGAAACTCAAATACACGTTTTGCAGTATTATACCTCTATTTGTATCTCATGTATCATGCACACCTGTCACTTTTTCCTCTTGGAACGTATGCCTCTTTGTATCTGGTTTGTTTTTGTTAGTTGCACAATTGTCACCTTTCCTCATGTAATGTAACGCTTGCTTTTGTATTATGCTCACGTGTAACCGACTCCTCATGTAATGTTACTGTTCCTATTGTGAAGCGCTCTGACACCTTCGGGTAAAGTCCGCGCTATATAAAAACGCATAAATAAATGAATAAATGGAGTGCAATGGCAGGCAGAAAGAGGGTGATGCAAGTGTTGTGCACTGGCCTGCAGGAGCAGGTTGCTGGCAGTGCATACACCACGTTACACAATACCAAGCCCTGTCAGCTGAAACCCCCGAGTAATCGGGTTTTTGCTTGAAGGAATCGGGAGGCGGGAGACTAGCCTTGAAATCGGAAGTCTCCCGCCTGAATCGGGAGGGTTGGCATGTCTGCCTGTGGGGGCAATTATGTACATAATTATGGGGGCCACAATCTGCTCCCAGGGGAGCCATAGGCATGCACGTAACAAAGTGCATATAATGTAAAGAGGTTAGTGGGTTACTGCTTCTGTGCCAGCTTTATGTTTTTTTTGCCCAGTCTTTCATCATCTAATCTTGTGAAAAGGGTTCATTTGGGTAGAAAATAATTCTTATTATGAAAGAGAACCCCCAACGATGGTACGTTTTAAATTCTGGATTTGTGCTTTCCCAGAATAAGGGCTCAAACTATATTGCCTGCCAGTATAGATGGCATGTTACTGCTACACTACACCTTGTCCTGTCTGATGTAGCATATCCTATGTACTGTTGTCTCTGTGCAATGTGTGTGTGTGTGGTGTAAAGTGCTCTGACACCGTACACTGGTGTGAGTGTTGCTATAAAACTAAATGAATCTGAGAGACAGTGGTTTTTGAGACTTGAGGGGCACTGTTAAATGGTGCTAGTGAGGGAATCCATGGCAGAGGTGGTCATTGGTGGGGCACCAGCAGACATTGTCGCACAGGGCGCCACCAGCGCTAATGCCGGCCCTGGAGTGAATGATATATATGTATCTATATGATACATGTACTCTTTGACTGCTGTTACCTCCTTTCTCGACTGGAGGGCTTCCTTTGTGCTATAATACGGCATGATTTTCATTTGGAATAGTAAAGCGGCAATGTCGCTACGAAGCCCTGGCCCACCTGGAAGGGCGCCTTTTCTCGTCATGATTCATATGGATATATATATATATATATATATTCAGAAACACAAAGGATGCCGCACTCCAGAGATTGGTTTCAGAGTTGCTTTATTTTCACCACGACTGGTGGTAGTGGTGGTGAAAATAAAGCAACTCTGAAACCTGTCTCTGGAGTGCGGCATCCTTTGTGTTTCTGAATTTAAATATCGTGTAAGGATTCTACCCGTTGCTGCCTGCACCAGGTATTGAGCGCGCTGACATTGGGAATTAATTGTTATATATATATATAAATATTTATTTACAGAGATATTTCTCAGTGCTGAAATTATGAGACTGTGAAAGAACTATAATGAGTCTCTTTGAAGTTACCTGAAAGGCAGTAAAGTGTGGTACTGCTGCAGAGTACAACATTTCTGCTAGATAGAGATATCTGACTTTTGTGTAGTGGCAGTTTTGACGCCATAAAGGGTATGCTGAAACGAACAGATCGGTATTATGTAGACAGCTAAGTGGATTAGTAAAGCCACGCAGTAGAAACACTTTGTAACAGACTAAATGTATGTGAGAGAGGGGCTATGGAGAGATGAGGGGCACGTTTGCAAGGATGGTAGTGGGCGCATCAAAGGAGGTCATAGTGTGCAATTGTAAAGCACACGTTCACCCGTAGGCATCTTGGCGCTAAAATGATGGTAGCACTGGCTCCCACCAGCGCTAAAAGGCTGCGATTATGGGTATGTGGCAAGGTAAAGTAATACTGTGTCTTTTTTCTCTCTTTCTTAGTCTTTTTGGAGAGCGTACGGATTTCGCAAAGGTAAGGTGACTTCGTCATTATTGACTTAAACACTTCACTTACGCACACACCCACCTACACTTTAAAACCAACAACCTATCTGCCTTCTACGTAGGATAGTGTTTTAAAAGGATAGTTTAGGCACTAGCAGAGATGGCATATCGTTGGATTAATGCTGCCCAGGCCCTAAATCTGGTTCTGGAGTCCAGCTCTGAGGCAGGATCAGAGACTGAGACAGCAGATACTGAGACAGCATCTGAGGGAGAGGACAATGGAGCCGAATCTGGGAGTGACTTTTCAGTCGGCGCAGTTCCATCCGATGACTCATCGTCCAGCGATTCTGAAGGAGACGATGTCAGTCGTGCTGTCCCTTTGCCAGCACAGTCTGTGCAGCAGGACACCCGTAACAGGTTAGAGCAACCCAGAGTGCAGGCACGTGCGGCCGCAAGCACAGACGGAGTGCTGTCTTGGCAGCCTCCCAATTTAGTTCAGCCCCAAATTCCGCCTTTCACTGGTGACGCTGGATGTAAAGTAGATACGGCAAATTTTTTGCCAATTGACTACTTCCATCTCTTTTTTGGTGTTGACTTCCTAGACGAAATTGTGCAGCAAACAAATTTGCGTGCCGAACAATTTCTGAGGGAGCAAGGAGGCACTCTTGGGCCTCATTCTAGGGCGCGCAAGTGGACTCCCACTTCACTAGGGGAGTTGAAGATATTTTTGGGCCTCACACTTAAAATGGGGGTAGTGCATAAACCAACCTTGCTATCCTACTGGTCTACTCGCACGGTTTGGTTAACCCCCATCTTTGCACCATACATGAGCAGAGATCGTTTTTTGCTATTGCAGCGCATGCTGCATTTCAATGACAATTCTGCTGCATTGCCCCGGGACCATCCAGACTATGACAGGTTGTTCAAAATTCGGCCTGTCGTGGAACATTTGTCTGCCAGGTTTCCAGAGGTTTATACTCCTGGAAAGAATATAGCCATTGATGAGTCCTTGATCTTGTATAAAGGGCGGCTGCTGTTTAGGCAGTACATTCCGAGCAAACGCGCTCGCTATGGCATCAAGCTGTACATGCTGTGTGAGAGCTCGACTGGCTATGTGTACAGCTTGAGAGTGTATACAGGGAAGGACACAACTCTTAACCCTGTAGGTTGCCCTCCCATGCTAGGGGTCACAGGAAAGATTGTATGGGAGCTTGTCCAGCCACTTCTTCACAAAGGTTATAACCTTTATGTGGACAATTTCTATACAGGAGTAGAGCTGTTCAGTGAGCTCTACAAAGCTGGCACCGTGGCTTGTGGTACAATTCGTTGTCGCCGCAAAGGATTCCCGCAGGAGCTTGTTTGCAAGAAGCTCCAGAAATCCCAGAGCACTGCGTTGCGTTCCAACGAACTGCTCGCAGTTAAGTTCTCAGATAGGCGTGATGTGTACATGCTCACTACAATTCATGCTGAGAGCACTTCCCCTGTCACGGTTTGGGGTCAGATGGCCGAAGTCCACAAGCCCACCTGTATACTTGATTACAACAAGTACATGGGCGGAGTGGACAAGAACGACCAGGTTCTTCAGCCATACAATGCGAGTCGTAAAACTCGCACTTGGTATAAGAAACTGTTTACGCACCTGATCCAGATGGCAACATACAATGCGTATGTTGTTTATCGTGAGACCACCACAGGAAGACTCATGTCTTTCCTTGACTTTCAGTTGTCTGTGATTGAAAGTCTTACTGCTACAGAAGCAGAAGCCTCCACTTCATGTGTTCTGGAGGACGTGGCAAGGCTGCAGGAGCGACACTTTGCAGATAAAATTCCTGCAACACCCAAAAAGGAGCGACCATGTCGTCGTTGTAAAGTGTGCTCGATGCAGGGAAAGAGGCAGGAGACTCGTGTTTACTGTCCCCAGTGCCCAAGTAAGCCTGCCTTCTGTTTTCCTACTTGCTTTATGTTGTATCACACTAAAGCAAAATACTGGGAAATTGACTGAGGTGGAGCTGCCAATAGGATAACCTTTCAATTGGTGTGAATGGATACCTACTGTCTGTGGGCCACTCCTTCACTACGCAAGCAGCTGCAGGATATTTCTTCCTCTACTTCATGAAATCATGGACTTCTCAACACCTTTATCTGCTTTCAGAACGTGGTAGTTGTTCTGTTCGCCAATTGACAAGTGCATTATAGTCCCCACGCTGCACATACTGGTGGACAGAACATATGCCACGTTGTCATGGAGTACCCGTGTTTCACATTCAACCGTTCTTCGTAGTTTATGATGTTCTCTTTAGGAAGTTTTTGAAAATTTCCAGCATGTTTGCCTTAGTTTCAAAGGTAGATATGCTTGCTCAGCTCGAGAAATGTTTTTGCGGCATACTCGGGCACCCCCCAACTTGCATCCACAAACTGGAAGGAGTTGGATAGAGCATTGTGAGAGCATTGATAGCTCGTGACAGAAATGTTCACTCAAGCTTCAAGTAGCTAGAGATGAAAGGCATTAGTATAGGGTCTCTTAACAATTGGACAGGGTTAGTCAGGACTCTGAGGACAGACACACGAACGGGTTAGAACAGCTTACGGTAGGTGCGCTTTCCGAGGAATATTACAAAGGTAGAAGGCAGATAGTAAAGGTAGTATAGATACACGTCCTGACTTCTTCTTCACCCATGGATTCAAATCCATTGCTGCCACACTCACACTGAATTTACTGTGGTACTTATGGGTCAATGCTGCTTGCCATGTTCATCCTCCGTTAGAACTTAGTAGATGGTCAGTTTGCTGTATGATAAGTGCATTACAGTCACTGCACATAACGGTGGATTGGACATATGCTACGTTGTCACGGACTACCCTTGTTTCACATTCATCCGTTCATAGTTTATGATGTTATCTTTTGAAAATTTCCAGCATGTTTGCCTTAGTTTCAAAGGTAGATATGCTTGCTCAGCTCGAGAAATGTTTTTGCGGCATACTCGAGCACCCCCCAACTTGCATCCACAAACTGGAAGGAGTTGGATTTAGCATAGTGAGTGCACTAAAGGTGCATGAAAGACATGTCTTCCTGAGCCTCATGTGGCTGTCATGGAAGTCATTAGTATAGGTTCACTGGGCATGAGTTCTGTAACGTTCTGGAAGAAGGAGGTGGAGACTTGACAGGTGGTAGAATATAGTCAAAGTCATTATGTCTTGTGGCATATGAATGTGATGGGCCCTTGCATGGCGGCAGTATGTTTGTGTGAGTGCAAGTGATATGGTTGTTTGGGCCCGTGGCTGGCGGTACGGAAGTCTTGTGTGTGGTGTGTGAATGGCGTGTGAATGGACCATAAAGTGGTTGGTGCCGTGATGTGGCTTTATGGCTCCCCTTCAGAAGGCTTGGCTTCAATATTTATATACTTTGATAAGTATTTGTGCTTTGAAGCCAGCGTTTCTGGAGGTGCTAAAACCAACCTGTGTAAGTGGTGGATTAGCTTTATCAAATGAGTGTTAGATTTATATTTGTGTCGGTTTAATGGCCTTTTGTAAGATATTTTTTTTTTCCACAATGGGTAGCAGGGGACTTTCTGCCCTAGCTCAGTCGTCACCTAGGCAAACCTTTACATTTTTGAGTAGTAGACAAAGGGGGAAGTACAAGGGTGAATGACTTGCGTGGTTCTCACTGTTTTTTTACCCAACATGCCCTGCTAGCCTCATATTTTGTTGAAAGAAATCACTATTTCCACACATTTTTGTGTGGGAAAGTTGTGGCATCGCTGGGCAGACACGCATTTCCTACCACCCAGCGTTCCCCAAGGTCTCCCGATAAAAATGGTGCCTCACTCGTGTGGGAGGCCCAAGTACCTGCGACAGGCTAGGGCCCAAAAGGTATTGAGGCGACATTAAAATTGCCTATCACAAAACAACCTGGTTTTGCAAGGGGGTCACCTCGGTTTTGGCCCCGTGCTCGGCGGCCAGCTAGGGAAACCTATCAAACCCACACATTTCTGAAAACTAGACACCCGGGGGTTCCAGGGAGGTATGGCTTGCGTGGATCCCCCAACGTTTTCTTACCCAGAATCCCCTGCAAACCTCGAATTTAGGTGGAAAAATCACTTTTTCCACACATTTTTGTGTGGGAAAGTTGTGGCATCGCCGGGCAGACATGCATTTCCTACCACCCAGTGTTCCCCAAGGTCTCCCGATAAAAATGATACCTCACTCGTGTGGGAGGCCCAAGTACCCGCGACAGGCTAGGGCCCAAAAGGTATTGAGGCGACATTAAAATTGCCTATCACAAAACAACCTGGTTTTGTGAGGGGGTCACCTCGGTTTTTGGCCCCGTGCTCGGCGGCCAGCTAGGGAAACCTATCAAACCCACACATTTCTGAAAACTAGACACCCGGGGGTTCCAGGGAGGTATGGCTTGCGTGGATCCCCCAACGTTTTCTTACCCAGAATCCCCTGCAAACCTCGAATTTAGGTGGAAAAATCACTTTTTCCACACATTTTTGTGTGGGAAAGTTGTGGCATCGCCGGGCAGACATGCATTTCCTACCACCCAGTGTTCCCCAAGGTCTCCCGATAAAAATGATACCTCACTCGTGTGGGAGGCCCAAGTACCCGCGACAGGCTAGGGCCCAAAAGGTATTGAGGCGACATTAAAATTGCCTATCACAAAACAACCTGGTTTTGTGAGGGGGTCACCTCGGTTTTTGGCCCCGTGCTCGGCGGCCAGCTAGGGAAACCTATCAAACCCACACATTTCTGAAAACTAGACACCCGTGGGGTTCCAGGGAGGTATGGCTTGCGTGGATCCCCCAACGTTTTCTTACCCAGAATCCCCTGCAAACCTCGAATTTAGGTGGAAAAATCACTTTTTCCACATATTTTTGTGTGGGAAAGTTGTGGCATCGCCGGGCAGACATGCATTTCCTACCACCCAGTGTTCCCCAAGGTCTCCCGATAAAAATGATACCTCACTCGTGTGGGAGGCCCAAGTACCCGCGACAGGCTAGGGCCCAAAAGGTATTGAGGCGACATTAAAATTGCCTATCACAAAACAACCTGGTTTTGTGAGGGGGGTCACCTCGGTTTTTGGCCCCGTGCTCGGCGGCCAGCTAGGGAAACCTATCAAACCCACACATTTCTGAAAACTAGACACCTGGGGGGTTCCAGGGAGGTATGGCTTGCGTGGATCCCCCAACGTTTTCTTACCCAGAATCCCCTGCAAACCTCGAATTTAGGTGGAAAAATCACTTTTTCCACACATTTTTGTGTGGGAAAGTTGTGGCATCGCCGGGCAGACATGCATTTCCTACCACCCAGTGTTCCCCAAGGTCTCCCGATAAAAATGATACCTCACTCGTGTGGGAGGCCCAAGTACCCGCGACAGGCTAGGGCCCAAAAGGTATTGAGGCGACATTAAAATTGCCTATCACAAAACAACCTGGTTTTGTGAGGGGGTCACCTCGGTTTTTGGCCCCGTGCTCGGCCGCCAGCTAGGGAAACCTATCAAACCCACACATTTCTGAAAACTAGACACCCGGGGGGTTCCAGGGAGGTATGGCTTGCATGGATCCCCCAACGTTTTCTTACCCAGAATCCCCTGCAAACCTCGAATTTAGGTGGAAAAATCACTTTTTCCACACATTTTTGTGTGGGAAAGTTGTGGCATCGCCGGGCAGACATGCATTTCCTACCACCCAGTGTTCCCCAAGGTCTCCCGATAAAAATGATACCTCACTCGTGTGGGAGGCCCAAGTACCCGCGACAGGCTAGGGCCCAAATGTATTGAGGCGACATTAAAATTGCCTATCACAAAACAACCTGGTTTTGTGAGGGGGTCACCTCGGTTTTGGCCCCGTGCTCGGCGGCCAGCTAGGGAAACCTGTCAAACCCACACATTTCTGAAAACTAGACACCCGGGGGTTCCAGGGAGGTATGGCTTGCGTGGATCCCCAACGTTTTCTTACCCAGAATCCCCTGCAAACCTCGAATTTAGGTGGAAAAATCACTTTTTCCACACATTTTTGTGTGGGAAAGTTGTGGCATCGCCGGGCAGACATGCATTTCCTGCCACCCAGTGTTCCCCAAGGTCTCCCGATAAAAATGGTACCTCACTCGTGTGGGAGGCCCAAGTACCCGCGACAGGCTAGGGCCCAAAACATTTTGTGATAGGCAATTTTGATGTTGCCTCAATACGTTTTTGGCCCTTGCCTGTCGCGGGTACTTGGGCCTCCCACACGAGTGAGGCACCATTTTTATCGTGAGACCTTGGGGAACACTGGGTGGTAGGAAATGCGTGTCTGCCCGGCGATGCCACAACTTTCCCACACAAAATGTGTGGAAAAATGATTTTTTCAGCTAAATTTGAGGTTTGCAGGGATTCTGGGTAAGAAAACGTTGGGGGATCCACGCAAGCCATACCTCCTAGAACCACCCGGGTGTCTAGTTTTCAGAAATGTGTGGGTTTGATAGGTTTCCCTAGCTGGCCGCCGAGCACGGGGCCAAAACCAGAGGTGACCCCCTTGCAAAACCAGGTTGTTTTGTGATAGGCAATTTTAATGTCACCTCAATACGTTTTGGGCCCTAGCCTGTCGCGGGTACTTGGGCCTCCCACACGAGTGAGGCACCATTTTTATCGGGAGACCTTGGGGAACACTGGGTGGTAGGAAATGCGTGTCTGCCCGGCGATGCCACAACTTTCCCACACAAAAATGTGTGGAAAAAGTGATTTTTTCAGCTAAATTTGAGGTTTGCAGGGGATTCTGGGTAAGAAAACGTTGGGGGATCCACGCAAGCCATACCTCCCTGGAACCACCCGGGTGTCTAGTTTTCAGAAATGTGTGGGTTTGATAGGTTTCCCTAGCTGGCCGCCGAGCACGGGGACAAAAACCGGAGGTGACCCCCTTGCAAAACCAGGTTGTTTTGTGATAGGCAATTTTAATGTCACCTCAATACGTTTTGGGCCCTAGCCTGTCGCGGTACTTGGGCCTCCCACACGAGTGAGGCACCATTTTATCGGAAGACCTTGGGGAACACTGGGTGGTAGGAAATGTGTGTCTGCCCGGCGATGCCACAACTTTCCCACACAAAAATTTGTGGAAAAAGTGATTTTTTCAGCTAAATTTGAGGTTTGCAGGAGATTCTGGGTAAGAAAACGTTGGGGGATCCACGCAAGCCATACCTCCCTGGAACCACCCGGATGTCTAGTTTTCAGAAATGTGTGGGTTTGATAGGTTTCCCTAGCTGGCCGCCGAGCACGGGGCCAAAAACCGAGGTGACTCCCTTGCAAAACCAGGTTGTTTTGTGATAGGCAATTTTAATGTCACCTCAATACGTTTTGGGCCCTAGCCTGTCGCGGGTACTTGGGCCTCCCACACGAGTGAGGCACCATTTTTATCGGGAGACCTTGGGGAACACTGGGTGGTAGGAAATGTGTGTCTGCCCAGCGATGCCACAACTTTCCCACACAAAAATGTGTGGAAAAAGTGATTTTTTCAGCTAAATTTGAGGTTTGCAGGGGATTCTGGGTAAGAAAACGTTGAGGGATCCACGCAAGCCATACCTCCCTGGAACCACCCAGGTGTCTAGTTTTCAGAAATGTGTGGGTTTGATAGGTTTCCCTAGCTGGCCGCCGAGCACGGGGCCAAAACCGAGGTGACCCCTTGCAAAACCAGGTTGTTTTGTGATAGGCAATTTTAATGTCACCTCAATACGTTTTGGGCCCTAGCCTGTCGCGGGTACTTGGGCCTCCCACACGAGTGAGGCACCATTTTTATCGGGAGACCTTGGGGAACACTGGGTGGTAGGAAATGCGTGTCTGCCAGGCGATGCCACAACTTTCCCACACAAAAATGTGTGGAAAAAGTGATTTGTTCAGCTAAATTTGAGGTTTGCAGGGGATTCTGGGTAAGAAAACGTTGGGGGATCCACGCAAGCCATACCTCCCTGGAACCACCCGGGTGTCTAGTTTTCAGAAATGTGTGGGTTTGATAGGTTTCCCTAGCTGGCCGCCGAGCACGGGGCCAAAACCGGAGGTGACCCCCTTGCAAAACCAGGTTGTTTTGTGATAGGCAATTTTAATGTCACCTCAATACGTTTTGGGCCCTAGCCTGTCGCGGGTACTTGGGCCTCCCACACGAGTGAGGCACCATTTTTATCGGAAGACCTTGGGGAACACTGGGTGGTAGGAAATGCGTGTCTGCCCGGCGATGCCATAACTTTCCCACACAAAAATGTGTGGAAAAAGTGATTTTTTCAGCTAAATTTGAGGTTTGCAGGGGATTCTGGGTAAGAAAACATTGGGGGATCCATGCAAGCCATACCTCCCTGGAACCCCCCAGGTGTCTAGTTTTTAGAAATGTGTGGGTTTGATAGGTTTCCCTAGCTGGCCGCCAAGCACGGGGCCAAAAACCGAGGTGACCCCCCTTGCAAAACCAGGTTGTTTTGTGATAGGCAATTTTAATGCCACCTCAATACGTTTTGGGCCCTAGCCTGTCGCGGGTACTTGGGCCTCCCACATGAGTGAGGCACCATTTTTATCGGGAGACCTTGGGGAACACTGGGTGGTAGGAAATGCGTGTCTGCCCGGCGATGCCACAACTTTCCCACACAGAAATGTGTGGAAAAAGTGATTTTTTCAGCTAAATTTGAGGTTTGCAGGGGATTCTGGGTAAGAAAACGTTGGGGGATCCACGCAAGCCATACCTCCCTGGTACCACCCAGGTGTCTAGTTTTCAGAAATGTGTGGGTTTGATAGGTTTCCCAAGCTGGCCGCCGAGCACGGGGCCAAAAACCGAGGTGACCCCCCTTGCAAAACCATGTTGTTTTGTGATAGGCAATTTTAATGTCACCTCAATACGTTTTGGGCCCTAGCCTGTCGCGGGAACTTGGGCCTCCCACACGAGTGAGGCACCATTTTTATCGGGGGACCTTGGGGAACACTGGGTGGTAGGAAATGCGTGTCTGCCCGGCGATGCCACAACTTTCCCACACAGAAATGTGTGGAAAAGGTGATTTTTTTCAGCTAAATTTGAGGTTTGCAGGGGATTCTGGGTAAGAAAACGTTGGGGGATCCACGCAAGCCATACCTCCCTGGTACCACCCGGGTGTCTAGTTTTCAGAAATGTGTGGGTTTGATAGGTTTCCCAAGCTGGCCGCCGAGCACGGGGCCAAAAACCGAGGTGACCCCCCCTTGCAAAACCAGGTTGTTTTGTGATAGGCAATTTTAATGTCACCTCAATATGTTTTGGGCCCTAGCCTGTCGCGGGTACTTAGGCCTCCCACACCAGTGAGGTACCATTTTTATCGGAAGACTTTGGGGAACGCGGGGTGGGTGGAATTTTGTGGATCCACGCAGATTCCAGAACTTTCCACCACAGAAATGTGAGGAAAATGTGGTTTTTTTTTACAATATTTTAGGTTTGCAAGGGATTCTGGGTAGCAGAACCTGGTGAGAGCCTGCCAAGTCACCCCATCCTGGATTCCCCTGGGTGTCTAGTTTTCAAAAATGTATAGGTTTCCTAGGGTTCCCTAGGTGCCGGCAGAGCTAGGGTTCAAAATCTACAGCTAGGCACTTTGTTGAAAAAGGGTCCGTTTTCACTGCGAAAATGTGGTGTGTCCACGTTGCGTTTTGGGCCGTTTCCTGTCGCGGGTACTTAGGCCTCCCACACAAGTGAGGTACCATTTTTCTCAGAAGACTTTGGGGAACGCGGGGTGGGTGGAATTTTGTGGATCCACGCAGATTCCAGAACTTTCCACCACAGAAATGTGAGGAAAATGTGTTTTGTTTTACAATATTTTAGGTTTGCAAGGGATTCTGGGTAGCATAACCTGGTGAGAGCCAGCCAAGTCACCCCATCCTGGAGTCCCCTGGGTGTCTAGTTTTCAAAAATGTGTAGGTTTCCTAGGTTTCCCTAGGTGCCGGCAGAGCTAGGGTTCAAAATCTACAGCTAGGCACTTTGTTGAAAAAGGGTCCGTTTTCAGTGCGAAAATGTGGTGTGTCCACGTTGCGTTTTGGGCCGTTTCCTGTCGCGGGTACTTAGGCCTCCCACACAAGTGAGGTACCATTTTTCTCGGAAGACTTTGGGGAACGCGGGGTGGGTGGAATTTTGTGGATCCACGCAGATTCCAGAACTTTCCACCACAGAAATGTGAGGAAAATGTGTTTTGTTTTACAATATTTTAGGTTTGCAAGGGATTCTGGGTAGCATAACCTGGTGAGAGCCAGCCAAGTCACCCCATCCTGGAGTCCCCTGGGTGTCTAGTTTTCAAAAATGTATAGGTTTCCTAGGTTTCCCTAGGTGCCGGCAGAGCTAGGGTTCAAAATCTACAGCTAGGCACTTTGTTGAAAAAGGGTCCGTTTTCACTGCGAAATTGTGGTGTGTCCACGTTGCGTTTTGGGCCGTTTCCTGTCGCGGGTACTTAGGCCTCCCACACAAGTGAGGCACCATTTTTCTCGGAAGACTTTGGGGAACGCGGGGTGGGTGGAATTTTGTGGATCCACGCAGATTCCAGAACTTTCCATCACAGAAATGTGAGAAAAATGTGGTTTTTTTAACAATATTTTAGGTTTGCAAGGGATTCTGGGTAGCATAACCTGGTGAGAGCAAGCCAAGTCACCCCATCCTGGAGTCCCCTGGGTGTCTAGTTTTCAAAAATGTATAGGTTTCCTAGGTTTCCCTAGGTGCCGGCAGAGCTATGGTTCAAAATCTACAGCTAGGCACTTTGTTGAAAAAGGGTCCGTTTTCACTGTGAAAATGTGGTATGTCCACGTTGCGTTTTGGGCCATTTCCTGTCGCGGGTACTTGGGCCTCCCACACAAGTGAGGTATCATTTTTATCGGAAGACTTTGGGGAATGCGGGGTGGGTGGAAATTTGTGGATCCACGCAGATTCCAGAACTTTCCACCACAGAAATGTGAGGAAAATGTGTTTTTTTGGACAATTTTTTAAGTTTGCCAGGGATTCTGGGTAACAGAACCTGGTGAGAGCCAGTCAAGTCACCCCATCCTGGATTCCCCTGGGTGTCTACGTTTCAAAAATGTATAGGTTTGAAAGGTTTCCCTAGGTGCCGGCAGAGCTAGGGTTCAAAAACTACAGCTAGGCACTTTGTTGAAAAAGGGTCCGTTTTCACTGCGAAAATGTGGTGTGTCCACGTTGCGTTTTGGGCTGTTTCCTGTCGCGGGTACTTGGGCCTCCCACACAAGTGAGGTACCATTTTTATCGGAAGACTTTGGGGAACGCGGGGTGGGTGGAATTTTGTGGATCCACGCAGATTCCAGAACTTTCCACCACAGAAATGTGAGGAAAATTTGTTTTTTGGACAATATTTTAGGTTTGCAAGGGATTCTGGGTAACAGAACCTGGTGAGAGGCAGTCAAGTCACCCCATCCTGGATTCCCCTGGGTGTCTAGTTTTCAAAAATGTATAGGTTTGCTAGGTTTCCCTAGGTGCTGGCAGAGCTAGGGTTCAAAAACTACAGCTAGGCACTTTGCCAAATAAGGGACATTTTTCACAGTGAAATTGAGGTGTGTCCACGTTGCGTTTTGCGCCGTTTCCTGACGCGGACACTAGGCCTACCCACACAAGTGAGGTACCATTTTTCTCAGAAGACTTTGGGGAACGCGGGGTGGGTAGAAATTTGTGGATCCACGCAGATTCCAGGACTTTCCACCACAGAAATGTGAGGAAAATGTGTTTTTTTTGACAATTTTTTAGGTTTGCAAGGGATTCTGGGTAACAGAACCTGGTGAGAGGCAGTAGAGTCACCCCATCCTGGATTCCCCTGGGTGTCTAGTTTTCAAAAATATATAGGTTTGCTAGGTTTCCCTAGATGCAGGCAGAGCTAAAATTAAAAAACTACAGCTAGGCACTTTGCCAAAAAAGGGTCATTTTTCACTGTGAAATTGGGGTGTGTCCACGTTGCGTTTTGCGCGATTTCCTGTCGCGGGCTCTAGGCCTACCCACACAAGTGAGGTACCATTTTTCTCGGAAGACTTTGGGGAAGGCGGGGTGGGTAGAAATTTGTGGATCCACGCAGATTCCAGGACTTTCCACCACAGAAATGTGAGGAAAATGTGTTTTTTTTGACAATTGTTTAGGTTTGCAAGGGATTCTGGGTAACAGAACCTGGTGAGAGGCAGTAGAGTCACCCCATCCTGGATTCCCCTGGGTGTCTAGTTTTCAAAAATATATAGGTTTGCTAGGTTTCCCTAGATGCAGGCAGAGCTAGGATTCAAAAACTACAGCTAGGCACTTTGCCAAAAAAGGGTCATTTTTCACTGTGAAATTGGGGTGTGTCCACGTTGCGTTTTGCGCGATTTCCTGTCGCGGGCTCTAGGCCTACCCACACAAGTGAGGTACCATTTTTCTCGGAAGACTTTGGGGAACGCGGGGTGGGTAGAAATTTGTGGATCCACGCAGATTCCAGGACTTTCCACCACAGAAATGTGAGGAAAATGTGTTTTTTTTGACAATTTTTTAGATTTGCAAGGGATTCTGGGTAACAGAACCTGGTGAGAGGCAGTAAAGTCACCCCATCCTAGATTCCCCTAGGTGTCTAGCTTTCAAAAATGTATAGGTTTGCTAGGTTTCCCTAGATGCAGGCAGAGCTAGGATTCAAAAACTACAGCTAGGCACTTTGCCAAAAAAGGGTCGTTTTTCACTGTGAAATTGTGGTGTGTCCACGTTGCGTTTTGCACCGTTTCCTGTCGCGGGCACTAGGCCTACCCACACAAGTGAGGTACCATTTTTCTCGGAAGACTTTGGGGAACGTGGGGTGGGTAGAAGTTTGTGGATCCGCGCAGATTACAGACCTTTCCACCACAGAAATGTGAGGAAAATGTGTTTTTTTTGACAATTTTTTAGGTTTGCAAGGGATTCTGGGTAACAGAACCTGGTGGGAGCCAGTGAAGTCACCCCATCCTGGATTCCCCTGCGTGTCTAGTTTTCAAAAACGTATAGGTTTGCTAGGTTTCCCTAGATGCCGGCAGAGCTAGGGTTCAAAAACTACAGCTAGGTACTTTGCCAAAAAAGGGTCATTTTTCACTGTGAAATTGGCGTGTGTCCACGTTGCGTTTTGTGCAGTTTCCTGTCGTGGGCACTAGGCCTACCCACACAAGTGAGGTACCATTTTACTCGGAAGACTTTGGGGAACGCGGGGTGGGTAGACATTTGTGGATCCATGCAGATTCCAGAACTTTCCACCACAGAAATGTGAGGAAAATGTGTTTTTTTTGACAATGTTTTAGGTTTGCAAGGGATTCTGGGTAACAGAACCTGGTGAAAGCCAGTCAAGTCACCCCATCCTGGATTCCCCTGGGAGTCTAGTTTTCAAAAATGTATAGGTTTGCTAGGTTTCCTGGGTGCCGGCAGAGCAAGGGTTCAAAAACTACAGCTAGGCACTTTGCAAAAAAAGGGTAATTTTTCATTGTGAAAATGTGGTGTGTTCACGTTGCGTTTTGAGCCGTTTCCTGTCGTGGGCACTATGCCTACCCACACAAGTGAGGTACCATTTTTATCGGGACACTTACGGTAATTCAGATTTGTAAAGCAACTGTTATTACCTATTGACTTTCAATGCATTTCTGCCTTCCAAATGAAAGACAATGTGTAAAAAAGAAGTTATTTTGAAAAATGACCTATAATTCTCATGCTAGTATGAGTATTACCAATTTCAGAAATGTGCAAATATCTACTGTTTCTAAACTCTATATTGTGTTCCCATTTCAGAAATGCATAGGAGTCTTTCATACCGAATATTCCATGTATACATTTTCCCAGAATAATTGCTATATACCCGGTACATAATAAAAAACCATTGCAAGACGCTGCTCAGTTTTTGGCTCTGGGTTCGTCGGGTTCTTGGTGAACCTACAAGTCCTATATATCCCCACAACCAGTAAGGTCCAGTGGATGTAACGGTATATTGCTTTCAAAGAGCAGTCATAATTAGAAGAAGTTACAGGTGAAAACGTTGACACAAAAGGCTGTTTTTTTCAACTAATTTTCAATTTTTCCTATATTTAACTGTTAGTTTCTATAAAGAAACCTTGATGGATTTACACAAATGACCCCTTGCTGAATTCAGCATTTTGTCTACTTTTCTAAAATGTATAGATTTCTAGGATCCATTATTGCTTTCATACCCATTTCTACCATTAACTGGAAGGAGGTTGAAAGCACAAAAAATAGCAAAAAAGGCTATGTCCCAGAAAAATGCCAAAACTGTGTAAAATTTTTTGGTTTTCTGACAAAAGTCTGTCATTCCCTAAAATCTGGGAAAATGGAGATTTCAGCCCCACAAACCCTTTTTTGATACCATTTGCAGGGAAAAACTCAGACGCTTTCATATGCGGGACTTTTTTCCCATTTTTCCCCAAAAAACCAAAATTTTGCTGTATTTTGGCTAAAATCTGGGACCCCTCCAGGGGAATCCACAAACCCTGGGTACCTTTAGAATCCCCATGATGTTGGAAGAAAAGGACGCAAATTTGACGTGGATACCTTATGTGGTCAAAAAGTTACAGAGGCCTAATCGCGAACTACTACAAATAGCCAAAAAAGGGCTCAGCACTGGGGGGGAAAAGGCCCAGCAGTTAAGGGGTTAATGAGTTAATTTTTCAACTGTCCAATTGCAAGTATTTTTCTAAATGGGATCTCAAGAGCGCATATCACCATGTGAAATTGCATCAAAACATTTAAGGGCGTTTGTTACCACTGAAGGTGTCTTCCATTTGAGCTCTCTTCAGCAGCCAGTGTATTCCAAAGACTAATGGCTAATCTATTGTCAAAAATAAATAACATGGTCTTCTTCCAAGATGACATAATGGTCTTTGAAGAAAATGCTGATGATCACAACAAGGCACTGTGTGAAGTTTTGTACCGGATCGCTGGAGCAGGTGTGACTCTACGTAAAGACAAGTGCAAATTCCTGGTGAAATAGGTTGTATCGTGGTCATCTGATTACTGATGAAGGAATAAAGCCCAAAATGAATCTAGTCAGTGCAATAGTGAATGCACAAATTCCAATGACAAAGAAAAGCTGAGATCATTCATTGCACAGTACTATGCAAAATTTGTCAGAGACTTTGCAACAAATCAATTCCGCTAAGAGAGCTATTAAAGAAAGGAAAAAGGTTTGAAGGGGGAGAGGCTCAGCAAACAGCTTTTGAGCAACTTAAGATGGATATTTCACATGCTAAAATGTTGGTTCCCTTCCAATTTGGTTTAAAGACAATCCTTACAGTTGATGCAAGTGCCATTGGAATAGGAGCTGTACTTTCACAAATGCATGGAAGAATTGAGAAAATTGTAGCTTTTGTTTCTCGCTCCTTGTCTGTTGCAGAAAAGTATTACTCAGTCATTGAGCGAGAAGCATTAGCAGCGGCCTGGGCCACAAATTGTTTCCTTGTCTTCATTTGAGGTGTAAAGTTTATATTAAGAACTGATCATAAGCCACTGTTGCAAGTGCTAGGGCCTAATGGCACGACCAACTATTCATGTCACTTAGCCAGGTTGGCTGTGAAGTTTCAAGACTATGATTGTGTAGTAGAATATCTGTCGGGGTGGAGAAACAAAGTGGCAGATTGTTTATCAAGATTACCTGACAAGGCTGCTGATGACCGTACGTTTGATTCTGAAGAAGTGGTGGCTGACATAGAAGATGTAACTGACGGTTTGAAAGGCTGTGTATCCATGAATGAGTGGATGATGGCAATGGACAAATATCTGACTCTTGAGGCTGTGAGAGAAATGCTCAGGGACAAAGTAAGAAGAGAGAGCGCCTTACCTGATGACCGTTTCATAAACTTTTAGGGGAATTTTCCTTGGTGGGGAACAGACTGGTCTTGAGGAGGGACATTTTTTTCCACCGACAACTGTTAGGGAGAAACTCACAAAATTAGTCCATGAGGTACATTTAGGGCAGACCCTCACCCTCAAGTGGTTAAAAGAGAGACTGTGGTGGCTGAAAATGGATGTGCAGGCAAAAGAGTGGGTTAAAAGGTGTGAGGTATGCAAGAACTCTGAAAAAAGATTAAGAGTTGGTCTGGGAGTGACGGAACATGATCAACAAATTGATGAGGTGGAAGTTGTGTGAGAGAAGCAATGTTTAGATTTGATAGGTCTGTTTCTTTGTCGTCCTGAGAAGGAGAGATATGCAGCGGTGTTAGTTGATGTTGAGTTCAGATGGCTAGAAGGCTAGAAGTTGTTTTCATGTGATGCATTAATACTAAGGCCACTGTTTTTTTGTTAGGAGAGATATTCAGAAGAGAAGGAATACCTTCCAAATGAATAACTTACAATGGTACTCAACTTACTTCTTTTGAGATACAAAAGTTCCTGACTGATCTGGGAGTACATGTCTGTACTTCACTTTACAACCCCCGGAGCAATGGTCAAGTTGAGAGGCTGAATCATTTGGTAAAGGGCACCATGGAAAAAGCTTATAAAGCTGGCTTAGATGTGCTGGGGCAGTCAAACATAAGTTGTGGGCACACCACACCACTGTGAACTCCAGAACAGGCAAGACACCGTTCAAATTGATGCGCAGCAGGCAGCCAGGAACTAAACTGGTTCCCTCTTGGTTGCGGGACAGTGAGATGAAATTGGTTGAGGATGCATAGTAGACTTCAAGAAGTAAACAGTTGATTGAAATTGGTGATTGGGTGAAGATGAAGCCTGGTGGTGTGAGTGGTGGCCTGTCCAAATTTCGAGGACCTTACGAAGTGAAGAAGGTGGATGGAAATTGGGTAAAGTTAGAAAATGGTCAGACATGGAACCTTAGGAGAGTTGCTCTATTTCACCAAAAAGGGAGAGGTGTGATCAAACCAGATGAGAAGGTGGAAGTCTGCACTGGTTGGCTGTTGATGAATGACAATGACTTTCATAAGCCTCTGGTGGGTGACAGGGGTGATGCAGCTGATTCAGGTAAAAACAGTGAGGGCGCTGATTTGCATACAGCTCTTGTGAGCAGACCTCCGGCATGGTGGGGGGGATTATCAGTGGTGGCTCCTCCATTAAGCAGAGGAGTGTCACCCCACAAGAAAAATAAAATGATAATAACAATGTTTTTATCATTTTATATTTCACTTTTGTCGTGCACTATTAAGGTGCGGGCAGGGCGGGGCCTCAGAGCAGGGGGAGGAGTGGAGAGCACACTCTAAACTGGACATGACTGTTTGGCCGGCCATCTTGGGCCGGCCAAACAGTCATGCGCACTTTGTCAGAGCTAGACCCCTGACCCTCGGTCAGAGACCAGCTCTTCCCCAGCAGCTCCGCCTTGCTGTGCTCTGCCTACGGTCCCACCCAGGCAGGGTTCGAGACCGCACCTTGCTGGGTCCCGCTGGTGCCTCGCTGCCGCGCCGGTATTTATTTTTCCCCTGCATCCCCCCACTATAGCCCAATAATGCTGTTCCCCCTTATTGTATTTTGTATCCTCTGTTGTTGTCAGCGTCACGTGGATTGTGCCCCCACCGTAGCATTCCGCTGTTCCCCTTACTGTATCACTGTTATTGTGTGATTGTACTGTAGTCATTGTACACTGTGCTGCTGTTTGTATTTCGCCGTATTCCCTGCTGCTGTTCCTTTTGCCCACCGGTAATTTTTCCCGCCACAACCCGCCCCCGCCTCCCTGCTGCACGTCCCTCCCCCCTCCCCTACTTAATGGCGACCGCTGTGCGGTCGCGCCGCTGGTGCGCCTAAGGCCAGCCCGCCTGCGCCCATCCGCGACCCGACCGCGACCAGCGCCAGGAACCCTGGAACTCCGAGCCCCCGCCGATATGACTCCGCCACCCTCCACGCATTCAACCGCGGAAGACACGCCGACTGCCAAAGAGCCGCACCTAACACCACCCACGGACAGTTCTCCTGCAGACACTGCCAACGATCCTTCACCATCAACAACGCCCCCACGACGGCAGAAGGCCCACTAAACGGCCGCTCCACCGAAGCCCTGACCTGCATCCTCCTCAACGTGCGCTCCCTACACAGACACGCCTCAGAGATCTGGGACCTGATCGACACCCTATCGCCCGACGTCGCTTTCTTCACGGAAACTTGGACCAACGCCATCTCCGGCCCCAACATCGCCACCGCCGTCCCCGACGGATACAAGATCCAGAGAAAGGACCGCCCCCACCGCCCAGGAGGAGGCCTCGCCATCGCACACAAGACCTCCCTCCGACTCTCCACCTCCGGCACGAGCGACCCCCACGCCAACACAGAACACCTCCACTTCCAGATCCAGACCAGCCCCAGGACAAAGCTGCGCTGCACCCTCGCCTACAGGCCCCCGGGACCTCGCACCCAGGCCGCCACAACCATCGCCGACCTCGTCTCACCCTACGCCATCACCTCCACGGACTACATTCTACTCGGAGACCTGAACTTCCACCTCGACAACTGCAACGACCCCGACTCCACCACCCTCCTCGACAACCTCTCCAACCTCGGACTGAAGCAGCTCATCACCACCCCCACGCACAGAGCAGGACACACCCTCGACCCCATCTTCGCAGGAGGAACAAACATCCGCTTCAGCCACACCACGCAGCCCCTCTGGACGGACCACCACTGCGTACACTTCACCTTCAATACCACCACTGCATCCAAACCCCCCTGCGCCCGCCACGAAGGAACTGGAGCAAGATCACAGAGGAACACCTCAACACCACCCTCCGCCTAGACCCCCCCAGCGCCACGACCGATGCCAACTCCGCTGCCAAAGAACTCCACCGCTGGATCGCCATCTGCGCCGACAAGCTCGCACCCCTCCACCACCCCGCAAAACAACGCCCACCGAAGGCCACCTGGTTCACCACCGAACTCCAAAAAGCCAGACGCTCCAGCAGACGCCTCGAGAAAACCTGGCGGAACTGTAAAATCACGGAAGACCAGAACAACCACAAGAACGCCCAGAAGGAATACCACCGGCAAATAAGGGACACCAAGCGGACCTTCATCAAGAACAAGATCCCCACCAACTCAACCAACGCCAAGGAACTTTTCAACGTCATACAGCAATTCACCAAACCCCCCAGCGAAGCCACGGACGTCACACCATCCCAGGAACTCTGCAACAAGCTCAGCTCCTACTTCCATCTGAAAATCAAGGCCCTCTATGACAACTTCAGCGAACAGACACCGGACACAACCGCCCTCCCCACCACCGACAACCAGCCGCCCATTACTACCTGGAATCCCGCAACTGTGGAACACGTCACCGCGACCATGAACAACACCCACTCTGGAGCCCCCACGGACCCCTGCCCTCCACACATCTACCACAGGGCCGCCGCCGCACCCAAACTAGGACGGACCATCGACGCCTCTTTCAAGACCGGCATCTTCCCAGACGACTGGAAGCGGGCGGAAGTCAAGCCCCTCCTCAAGAAGCCCACAGCCGACCCGACGGACCTGAAAAACTACCGGCCCATCTCCCTGCTCCCCTTTGCTGCCAAAGTCACCGAGAGACTCGTAAACACTCAGCTGACCACCTTCATCGAAGAGAACTCCATCCTAGACTCCTCCCAGTCCGGATTCTGCAGCAACCACAGCACCGAGACCGCCCTCCTCGCCGCCACTGATGACATCCGCATGCTACTCGACCAGGGACACACCGCGGCCCTCATCCTACTAGACCTCTCCGCAGCCTTCGACACCGTCTCACACCGCACGCTCACAGCCAGACTTCATGATGCAGGGATACGAGGAACTGCCCTCAACTGGATCCGATCCTTCCTCTCCGGCAGAACCCAGAGGATCAGACTCCCTCCCTTCCTCTCCGAACCAACAGAGATCAACTGCGGAGTACCCCAAGGATCATCGCTCAGCCCCATGCTCTTCAACATCTACATGGCTCCCCTCGCCGCCATTGTCAGACAGCATGGGCTCAGCATAGTCTCATACGCCGACGACACCCAGCTCATCCTCTCCCTCACGAAGAACCCTGAAGACACCAGACTCGTCTTCCAGGAAGGAATGAAGGACGTCGCGCGCTGGATGAAAGACAGCTGCCTGAAGCTCAACTTGGAGAAGACCGAGGTCCTCATCCTAGGACCCTCCAACTCGGCCTGGGACAACACCTGGTGGCCCTCTGCCCTCGGGAGTCCACCCACCCCTACAGACCACGCAAGGAACCTCGGCATCATCCTGGACTCCTCCCTCACCATGACCCGCCAGATCAACTCCGTCGCCTTCACCAGCTTCAACTGCCTTCGCATCCTCTGAAAGACCTTCAAATGGATACCCCCCGAATGCAGAAAGACCGTCACCCATGCACTCATAACCAGCAGACTGGACTACGGCAACGCCCTCTATGCCGGAATCAACAGAACTCTGCTGCACAAGCTCCAAACAATCCAGAACGCCGCAGCAAGACTCATCCTAGGGACACCACGACACGAACACATGACCCAACACCTACGAGACCTCCACTGGCTCCCCGTCGAGAAGAGAGTGACCTTCAAACTTCTCACCCAGGCCTACAAATCCTTCCACAACATCGGACCCAAATACCTCAACGAGAGAGTCTCCTTCCACGTACCCAAAAGGAACCTCCGCTCTGCCGACCTCGCCCTGGCAGAGACCCCCCCGCATCCGCAGAAACAGAGCTGGCGGACGAGCCTTCTCCTACATCGCAGCCAAGACCTGGAACGGGGTCCCAGCAAACATCAGACGCTCCCCAAACCTGCACACCTTCAGGAAGAACCTCAAGACCTGGCTCTTCAACTGAACCGGAGCTGCGCCCCCACCCCCGCCCCCCAGCGCCTTGGGACCCTCACGGGTGAGTAGCGCGCTTTATAAGCCCCTGATTGATTGATTGATTGATTGCATGTTCCCCACCAGGCTGCATTACAAAGCCTGGTGAGGAACATGCACAGGCTCCTATTCCCCGTCTGAGCACCGAACCATGGCACTCAGATCAATCACAATGCTGCATTGCAGCGTTGTGGTTGGCTTAGGGGAGGGAGCCTGGGTACTTCCTGTTCCTGCGTGCGTCGTGGACGAAGAGGACAGAGGAGAGCCGGCTGCCGGAATGGTAAGTGGGTCTTTCTTTATTTTTTTAACCCCCTTTTCTTTTCTTTAACACTCCCCCCATCCACTACTCTCCGGTGGCAGCTGCTACTGGGGATTATGCATGGGGTTAGGTAGTTTTCATGTGAAAGGGGTTTAAAGGAATCCCAGGTATATTTTGGGTCCTTTATAATGTTTATGATGTGTTTTTTTGTGTGTTTTTGTTTTGTTGTTTTGAGTTTTGTGTTATAATGTGAGCTTTTCATTTACAGTGCAGAATGTTATACATGTCAAGGGTAATGTAATGGAGTTCTGGGTGGTGAGGTCATCCAGTTCTGTGGCAGTTGGAATGTTGATTGTTGAAGGTGTCTGGCTTGACAGGCATAAGTAGTTCTTTTGTCATTAAACCTAAGAAGTCTTACCAGTGTTGAGTCCTAATTATAACAGTGAAATTATTGCATAGTGAAGCCTAACCAGCCTCACTGCATAATAGTCCACTTTCCCATACCTAGCCACCATAAGATCAGCTCCCTTTCACGCATCTTCAGGAATTCGGTCAACTATAATTTTGTTTTTTATCCACCAGGGGTACCTATGTGATGCAGGACCAGGACCCTTCATTACTAAGAAGGCACTTGCCTTCATAGTGCTTTGTGGTGTGATATGATAGATCTAAATTCTCTCACACATAATCTTTCTAATCACCACCACTACTCCTTGCATCCTTGACATAGTCCTTGAGGATTCTGTTAAACCTCTCAACTCGTACATTCTTTGAGGGCGATACAGGGATATTGTAATGTGT
Source organism: Calotriton arnoldi (assembly GCA_963921515.1). Lineage (NCBI taxonomy): Eukaryota > Metazoa > Chordata > Amphibia > Caudata > Salamandridae > Calotriton > Calotriton arnoldi. The sequence goes on from CAWUFW010016848.1 coordinate 24,597, forward strand.
CTTAAAGCATGTTTCCTTAAAAATCCCCCTTCTCCTAGGGAGTCAATTGCACACCATTGTTGGTAACTATTGTTTAAGGGCACCTGTAGCTGGAGAAAACATCTTTGAAAAAATCAATTAACCCATTGTAGTAGTTTGACTCACAAATTTAATTTCAGGCCACTTAGAGTGATCATTTATTAAGACAAGTGCATATCTGAAATTATTGGTTAATGTGTGAAAAGGTCCAGAGATGTCAACGCCAATATTTTCCCAAGAATGTTCTAGCGAAGCCACTGGATTAAGGGGAGAGGGGGGTATCAGCTTGAGCATGTGATCACTGTTGTCACTCTCCATGCACTCCCTCACCCACAGATCTGCCAATGTATCCAGTCCTGGCCACCAAAAATATTCTCACAATAAACTTTTCATTGATGACATCCCAGCATCCTTTGTGTGCTATTCTCAAAATCCTCTTGTGTATGGAACAAGAAGGTATGCATTTGTCTACTTTCAACAATATTTTCCTTTCCATTTCAAGATCATTACACAATATTCTAAAAAGCAACACTTCGGGGAAACATGCTTCTTGTCCAGCCAATCTTCCACCACCCATGTGCGCATCATAAGGTTAAGTGACTCTACATCTTCTGCCTCCTTCCATACTAAAAGTTACATTCCTGTAGTTTGGAAATGAGTCTAGCAATGCAGGCGGTGGAATTCCACCCACTACCAGGAGAGAATACACACTAATTACTTATAGTTTGCCCTGAAAATGAAATCGGACCCTCACTCATAACTCTGGAACTGCTCTATGGCCCATGCACTAGCTAGCAACTTCCGTTCTATCACTGCATACCTTCTTTCCCAAAACATTAAGGGTCCTAAAAGCAAACACTACATTCCACCAATCTCTTCGCCAACGTTTGTAAAGGCACAGCTCCCACACTGTACAAACTTGCATCAGTGGTAATCACACATCTTTTCCCAGCACAAAAGGTTTCAGTGTGGGTGCGTTGACTATGTTTGATCAAATGCCTTTTGCTGTACCTCAATACATTCAAAACCAGCCTTTTTCTCAAACCTGCTCTCAAAGATTAAATTCTTTTTACCACGGTTGCATGCAAATTTACTGTAGTACTTACAAAGGCCAGTAAGTGAAAAGAACTTTTCTTTGCTATCCTGTGCTGTACATTCATAAAAGCGCATTCACAACAGCTTCTACTATTGATACCTTTGGTATTACTCCATCACATGGCATGACACTGTATGTCCAAGATAATCCACTTGATTCTCAAATAAATTACATTTTTTACCCTTAAGAGTTAATCCATTTTCCTTGAGACGCTGACACACTTCCTTCAGATGTTCCACGTGTTCACGAACAAATCAAGATGCCATCTTGGAAAGACTTTACATAGGACTCCAAATCTCTAAATATGTGAAACATTGTCTGTTGAAATACTGATGCAGTTAAAGCCAGTTCAGATGCAATCTTCTTGAACTAGTACAGCTCTAGCGGTGTATTAAATGCTGTCAATGCTAATTGTGAAGCTAAACTTATTTGGTGATAGGCTGATCTTTAATCAAGATTAGAAAACACTCTTGCACCTTTTAGCATAAAGACCAACTCAATGATTTGGGGTAATGTTGTGGGGTCCTTTTTTTCTTTTTCTGTTGTGGAGTAAGAACACATTTACATCGTTCATCAAAATTACACTGGAAAAGTGGCATGATTTCAAAGAGAAGAAGAAGATACACAATACACATGTAAATAACCGTTCTACATTCATTGGGAGAAAAAAACTGAAGATCGAAGAAAGTAAATATAACCAATGGAAAAGAATTACTTGTTCCTATAAGACACAAGGATCCCTTACCAAAAGTTTAGATCAAACCATCCCAGCTTATTCAGGTACAAGTTCTAACAGGGCATCCTTAACCAGTTCACAAAGTTTCTTTAACTTATGGCGATTTGGGTGGTTCTCAATTATTGCAAGCTCCAAGCCAAAGAGAAAAAATTATCTCACTCCACCAGGCTAGAGGGTCTGGGGTTTCCTTCTGCAACCACGAGCGAACTATCATGAGCCTTGCCGAAGTAACTGCGAAAAAGAAGACCCCAGCCACCTCCCTCAGGATATCAGGAGAATGCCCAAGCACCACCAGTTTTGGGTCAGGAGTAATATGAGTCTTACAAAGATAATTAATTAATGCAAGCACTCTATGCCAGAATTGTATAATAGGGCCACAGGTTGCGAAGATGCACCGTATCCGCCGCCAACATACCACACCTAAAACATGCTGATGTTTCCCGCATGCCCCACTTGTAAAGCTTAAACGGAGTATAATACGTGTCATTTAACATTTTAAAAGAGTGCAGTTTAAGTCGTGAAACGCACGTTAGTGGGGCATATCTCTGATACAGAGACATTATAGTGCAGCTGCCGAGCCCACTTATCCACAAGCAGCTCAAGTGTTATTACCAGTGCACACCTGTCACCCCAAGATCGAATAGAAAGTATGTATATAGCCATATTTCTTGATTCTGATAAACCCCTCCAAGAACTCATTATAATTCATATTAATGTCACCATCGGGGAGGTGCTGTACAAAAGTACACAATTACAAATAGCAGAACGCCCCGTTCTTAGGGACCTGTAGTCCCTGTTCAGGGCCTGAAAAGATTCAAGAATTCCATTCTTAAAGAACTGACCCAAACTGAAGATATTTGCTTTGCCCCAGCAACTTGAAAAGCCATTATGGAATGGGGATGAGAACCAAGGGTGATTGCCCAGTAAAGTATACTGATTGAAGCGCGAAACATGACAATTGCTACGAATTGCGAGCAGAACCTGATGATAAGCCAGTAAGGTCTTGAATCGCGTATGCTTGAAATAGTCAGTGTCCACAATCCCTTGTTTCGGCCTGATATCTGCCGGAGAGATCAGATATTCTGAAAACAAGCCCATGTTCCATGCCCTTCGCCCTACTACTGCAGAAACCAAAGCATGAATGCAGCCAAGAAGTAATTCCACAGCAGGGAGAGCACAACTCCCTCCATCTCTGCAAGGCAGCTGAAGATAGCGGATGGAACAGCGTGGCTTTTTGTAGGCCCAGATACATTTTTGCCAGCTGCTATCAACTTTAAAAAAAAAGCTTTTATGTACATATAAAGGGATAGACTAAATAGGTACCATGGAGGACCATTTTAATAATGTTACACCTCCCGATTTGCCGCAAGTGAAGTCTATTCCACTTCCTAAAGAGAGAAAGGGTTTCCGTGAATACAGTTTCATAATTCAACATAATAATACTTTCCATATCGAATGATAATTGGATCCAAAGGTACTTAGCTGAGGTTACAAACCAAGGATCCCCCCTGCGAGATTGTTTGCTGACTATAACCTCAGTTTTATCTATATTCAGCTTGTATCCCGAGACCTGGCCGAAAGTTACAGTCGCCTAAAGGCAGCGCCTTTATCGGGGATGATGTATATACAGCAACGTAATGGTGGTGAGTTCACTGAAATGTTGGCATTTAATCAGTTGCGGCTCCTCCACCATGGCGGAGGAGAGTCGCCCCACTGCCCGCAAAGGCAAATGTAACACAAAATGATCTTAATGCAGATCATCTTATTTTTCGTCCTGTGGCTGAGTCTTTGGGGCGGGGCCACAGCACTGCAGCAGGGGGGGGAGGAGTGGTGGGCACTGCTGCCAGTGTGCATGACAGTTTGGCTCAAGCCATCATGCGCACTGACATCTCTCCAACCCAGCTGTGTTGCTGGGTGGAGGGACCAGCAGGCACAGGCTCCCAGCTCCCGATGGAGCGCAAAAACAGTGCGCTCTGGCTAATCCCTATGCTGCTGTTATGGTGAGAGCAGCCTCAGGATTTGCCGCAGGGGAAGCTGGGAGCTTCAGCCTGTGCCCAGAGGAGGAGAAGAGCTGCGAGCAGGAGACTGGCAGGTACGTCTTTAGGTCTCGCGCCTAGCGTTGCACTGCGCAGAACGAGACATTTAGGAGGTGAAAAACGGGGATTCAGCACTGACCTAGGAATCGCACACGCTCGTGCGTGTGCGATTCCTTTTGTGCTCCCACATTGGCCTTTTCGTGCGTCTTTGTATAAAAGACTGCACGCAATTGGCCAAAGGCGGGCGCATTGCTCCGCCCATGGCCTATTGGTGTCTATTACGCGCTTGGTGCGCGTAATAGACACCAATAGGCCATGTGGTTTCAATTATCGTGCCCAGACACGGGCGTGATAATTGAAATCACATGCTTAGCTGTGGCGCGCGCGCGCGCACCACTCGCGGGCGTGTTTTTTTTTTTTTAACAATAGCGATCGCGAAAAGCGATCGCTTTCACTGCCGCTTGTCTAGTTTTCGTTTCAAGGAGGCAGTTTCAGCCGCATGTGCTTTTTACACCGCTGCCTTGTTTCCAGATAGTATCTGAAATAAGTTTCGCAGCTGCTTTTAAAAGTGTTGAAGTATTGAAGTATTATGCATTGCACTATGTTCACTATGTTCACACAGTATAAAAATGTCTGCCCCATCTTTAGGCCGCTCCTCGGACTTCTGTGAGGCAGAACTCCCGTGTTTTCTGCTGACTGTCTTTGGCGTGGATGTACGGAGGAATGTTTGATTACAGTGTAACAGGTTTGGTGGCGAACTCCAGATAAATGTACACCACGCACGCAAAATGTTCCTTTGGGTATTCAGTTCAGCTACTTGCAGCGGTGGAGGGCTCTGCTCTTCGATGTATTTCCTGACGGACTGCTAAGTTTGAAGTGCCTGTCGGGCACAGGTTGCTCTTTTGAAACTTTCTTAGATTTTTCACTGAGGAACAGTGCGATGCCAACAATGAGAATAGCACTGATGATCCCAATGGGACTAGTGCCGATGCCAACAATGAGAATAGCACTGATAACCATGGGACTAGTACCCATGACAACAATGAGAATAGCGCTGATGATACCAATGGGACTAGTGCCGATGCCCACAATGAGAATAGCACTGATGATACCAATGGGACTAGTGCCGATGCCAACAATGAGAATAGCACTGATGATAACAATGGGACTAGTGCCCATGACAACAATGAGAATAGCACTGATGATAACAATGAGACTAGTGCCGATGCCAACAATGAGAATAGCACTGATGATAACAATGGGACTAGTGCTCCTGACAACAATGAGAATAGCACTGATAACAATGAGACTAGTGCTGATGCCAATGGGACTAGTGCCGATGCCAACAATGAGAATAGCACTGATGATAACAATGGGACTAGTGCCGATGCCAACAATGAGAATAGCACTGATGATACCAATGGGACTAGTGCCCATGACAACAATGAGAATAGCGCTGATGATACCAATGGGACTAGTGCCGATGCCAACAATGAGAATAGCACTGATGATACCAATGGGACTAGTGCCGAAGCCAACAATGAGAATAGCACTGATATCCATGGGACTAGTGCCCATGACAACAATGAGAATAGCACTGATGATACCAATGGGACTAGTGCCGATGCCAACAATGAGAATAGCACTGATGATACCAATGGGACTAGTGCCGATGCCAACAATGAGAATCGCACTGATAACAATGGGATTAGTGCCGATGCAAACAATGACAATAGCACTGATGATAACAATGGAACTAGTGCCGATGCCAACAATGAGAATAGCACTGATGATAACAATGGGACTAGTGCCGATGCCAACAATGAGAATAGCACTGATAACAATGGGACTAGTGCTGATGCCAACAATGAGAATAGCACTGATGATAACAATGGGACTAGTGCCCATGACAACAATGAGAATAGCGCTGATGATACCAACGGGACTAGTGCCCATGACAACAATGAGAATAGCGCTGATGATACCAATGGGACTAGTGCCGATGCCAACAATGAGAATAGCACTGATGATAACAATGGGACTAGTGCCGATGCCAACAATCAGAATAGCACTGATGATAACAATGGGACTAGTGCCGATGCCAACAATGAGAATAGCACTGCTGATACCAATGGGACTAGTGCCGATGCCAACAATGAGAATAGCACTGATAACCATGGGACTAGTGCCCATGACAACAATGAGAATAGCGCTGATGATACCAATGGGACTAGTGCCCATGACAACAATGAGAATAGCACTGATGATACCAATGGGACTAGTGCCGATGCCAACAATGAGAATAGCACTGATGATACCAATGCGACTAGTGCCGATGCCAACAATGAGAATATCACTGATAACAATGGGATTAGTGCTGATGCAAACAATGACAATAGCACTGATGATAACAATGGAACTAGTGCCGATGCCAACAATGAGAATAGCACTGATGATAACAATGGGACTAGTGCCGATGCCAACAATGAGAATAGCACTGATAACAATGGGACTAGTGCTGATGCCAACAATGAGAATAGCACTGATGATAACAATGGGACTAGTGCCCATGCCAACAATGAGAATAGTACTGATAACCATGGGACTAGTGCCCATGACAACAATGAGAATAGCGCTGATGATACCAATGGGACTAGTGCTCCTGACAACAATGAGAATAGCACTGATGATAACAATGGGACTAGTGCCGATGCCAACAATGAGAATAGCACTGATGATAACAATGGGACTAGTGCCGATGCCAACAATGAGAATAGCACTGATGACCATGGGACTAGTGCCCATGACAACAATGAGAATAGCGCTGATGATACCAATGGGACTAGTGCTCCTGACAACAATGAGGATAGCACTGATGATAACAATGGGACTAGTGCTGATGCCAACAATGAGAATAGCACTGATGATAACAATGGAATTAGTGCCGATGCCAACAATGAGAATAGCACTGATGATAACAATGGGACTAGTGCCCATGACAACAATGAGAATAGCACTGATAACCATGGGACTAGTGCCCATGACAACAATGAGAATAGCGCTGATGATACCAATGGGACTAGTGCTCCTGACAACAATGAGGATAGCACTGATGATAACAATGGGACTAGTGCTGATGCCAACAATGAGAATAGCACTGATGATAACAATGGGATTAGTGCCGATGCCAACAATGAGAATAGCACTGATGATAACAATGGGACTATTGCTCATGACTGCAATGAGAATAGCACTGAAACCATGGGACTAGTGCCCATGACACCAATGAGAATAGCACTGATGATAACAATGGGACTAGTGCCGATGCCAACAATGAGAATAGCACTGATGATAACAATGGGACTAGTGCCGATGCCAACAATGAGAATAACACTGATAACCATTGGACTAGTGCCCATGACAACAATGAGAATAGCTGATGATACCAATGGGACTAGTGCCGATGCCAACAATGAGAATAGCACTGATGATACCAATGGGACTAGTGCCGATGCCAACAATGAGAATAGCACTGATGATACCAATGGGACTAGTGCAAATGCCAACAATGAGAATAGCACTGATAACCATGGGACTAGTGCCCATGACAACAATGAGAATAGCGCTGATGATACCAATGGGACTAGTGCCCATGACAACAATGAGAATAGCACTTATGATACCAATGGGACTAGTGCCGATGCAAACAATGAGAATAGCACTGATAACCATTGGACTAGTGCCCATGACAACAATGAGAATAGCTGATGATACCAATGGGACTAGTGCCGATGCCAACAATGAGAATAGTACTGATGATACCAATGGGACTAGTGCCGATGCCAACAATGAGAATAGCGCTGATTATACCAATGGGACTAGTGCCCATGCCAACAATGAGAATAGCACTGATGATACCAATGGGACTAGTGCCGATGCCAACAATGAGAATAGCACTGATAACCATGGGACTAGTGCCCATGACAACAATGAGAATAGCGCTGATGATACCAATGGGACTAGTGCCCATGACAACAATGAGAATAGCACTGATGATACCAATGGGACTAGTGCCGATGCAAACAATGAGAATAGCATTGATGATAAGAATGGAACTAGTGCCGATGCCAACAATGAGAATAGCACTGATGATAACAATGGGACTAGTGCTGATGCCAACAATGAGAATAGCACTGATGATAACAATGGGACTAGTGCCGATGCCAACAATGAGAATAGCACTGATGATAACAATGGGACTAGTGCCCATGAAAACAATGAGAATAGCACTGATAACCATGGGACTAGTGCCCATGACAACAATGAGAATAGCGCTGATGATACCAATGGGACTAGTGCTCCTGACAACAATGAGAATAGCACTGATGATAACAATGGGACTAGTGCCGATGCCAACAATGAGAATAGCACTGATGATAACAATGGGACTAGTGCCGATGACAACAATGAGAATAGCACTGATGATAACAATGGGACTAGTGCCGATGACAACAATGAGAATAGCACTGATAACCATGGGACTAGTGCCCATGACAATGAGAATAGCACTGATGATAACAATGGGACTAGTGCCCATGACAACAATGAGAATAGCACTGATAACCATGGGACTAGTGCCCATGACAACAATGAGAATAGCACTGATGATAAGAATGGGACTGGTGCCGATGCCAACAATGAGAATAGCACTGATGATAACAATGGGACTAGTGCCGATGCCAACAATGAGAATCGCACTGATGATAACAATGGGACTAGTGCCGATGCCAACAATGAGAATAGCACTGATGATAACAATGGGACTATTGCTCATGACAGCAATGGGAATAGCACTGATAACCATGGGACTAGTGCCCATGACAACAATGAGAATAGCACTGATGATACCAATGGAACTAGTGCCCATGACAACAATGAGAATAGCACTGGTGATACCAATGGGACTAGTGCCGATGCCAACAATGAGAATAGCACTGATGATAACAATGGGACTAGTGCCGATGCAAACAATGAGAATAGCATTGATGATAACAATGGAACTAGTGCCGATGCCAACAATGAGAATAGCACTGATGAGAATAATGGGACTAGTGCCGATGCCAACAATGAGAATAGCACTGATGATAACAATGGGACTAGTGCCGATGCCAACAATGAGAATAGCACTGATGATAACAATGGGACTAGTGCCCATGACAACAATGAGAATAGCACTGATAACCATGGGACTAGTGCCCATGACAACAATGAGAATAGCGCTGATGATACCAATGGGACTAGTGCTCCTGACAACAATGAGAATAGCACTGATGATAACAATGGGACTAGTGCCGATGCCAACAATGAGAATAGCACTGATGATAACAATGGGACTAGTGCCAATGAGAATAGCACTGATGATAACAATGGAACTAGTGCGATGCCAAGAATGAGAATAGCACTGATGATAACAATGGGACTAGTGCCGATGCCAAGAATGAGAATAGCACTGATGATAACAATGGGACTAGTGCCCATGACAACAATGAGAATAGCACTGATAACCATGGGACTAGTGCCCATGACAACAATGAGAATAGCGCTGATGATACCAATGGGTCTAGTGCTCCTGACAACAATGAGAATAGCACTGATGATAACAATGGGACTAGTGCCGATGCCAACAATGAGAATAGCACTGATGATAACAATGGGACTAGTGCCGATGCCAACAATGAGAATAGCACTGATGATAACAATGGGACTAGTGCCGATGCCAACAATGAGAATAGCACTGATTATATCAATGGGACTATTGCTCATGACAGCAATGAGAATAGCACTGATAACCATGGGACTAGTGCCCATGACAACAATGAGAATAGCCCTGATAACCACGGGACTAGTGGTGATGATAACAATGAAAATAGCTCTGATGATAACAATGGGACTAGTGCTCATGACAACAATGAGAATAGCACTGATGATAACAATGACTATAGCTCTGATGATAACAGTGGGACTAGTGCTAACGAGAACAGTGAGAATAGCGCTGATGACAACAATGAGACTAGTGCTGATGACAACACTAATGACAACAACGAAAATAGCGCTGATGATAACAATGAGACTAGTGCCAATGACAACAAGACTAGTGCCGATGACAACGAGACGAGTGCCGATGACAACAATAAGAATAGCGCTGATGATAACAGGACTAGTGCAGATGGCAAAACTGCATGATTAAGAGACTGTTACTCAGGGTCCGCACTGCTCATTCATAGGAGACACTGTCCTGGACTCACATGCCTCTCATCAGTGTGCACACTGGTCTTAAACCATATCCTCCAACAGATTCTAGCACATTATTACAGGTTAATATGTTCCTTGTGAGGCCTCCTGACTCCTGCCATTGGGATTTAAGTTCTGCCACTATGTTGATTAAAATTCCAGTGCTGGAGCATTGTGCTTTTGGTAACACGAAGCCATCTCGTGCTTTACCTGTACTTGTTTGTTTTTGTGAGTAACGTTAAAGGAGCCAGTATGCGCTGTGGAAAGGGCTTTTCGGTAACAACAAGCATTTGCAATGCAATAGGTCTCGCATTTACGCGAGTTTGACCTATTGGCATTGTAAATGACAATGGCTTTTATTTATGTTTCAAAAACCAAAACATAAATAAAAGGCAATGTCATTTACAATACAAATAGCTCAAACTCTCGCAAATGCGAGACCTATTGCTTTGCAAATGCTTTTTTTAAATTGTTTCAGCCCCTGTGCACGGTGCACCCCCGCGCTGCCCCCCAAACATTTCCCTGACACCAGCCGCTACTGCATTTAATGATCTCCAATATCTATAAATCTTTCCACCCCAGAACATTGACTCCTTTGTGCACCTAAACGCATATCAGCATATCTGTCCTTGAAAAACAAACTCACCCTAAAAAATCCTATCATATCTATCATCCCACCGCTAAAGATTTCATCTATTACATCTGCAGGCTCCAAGTCAAAAATAACGACCAATTTTCCAAATTAGTTTTCAAATAGTTCCTTGGTGCCCTCTGTCCAGGTCAACCCTGAAACTGCCATAAACAACGTTTATTTTCCCAACACAAACAGGAATTGCAGATGCAGGCTCATCCTCTCTATCTACTACTGCCAACTAATGCCTAGAGACTCTTTGAAGATGACTGGACGTCGGGCGATGGCAGCATGACCAGCACTTAAACACTGTGCTCGACGAGCTGAGCAAAACACCTGCATTCCCCTCAGCCCTAGATGAAAGTTCGTTCAGGTAGACTGTTGTCACCTGTGCCGTCTCCCACAGTAGGGGACAGTCCACCAATTTATCACCAGTGTTAAATGAGGCGAGCCAAGGTAAGGGAAGGTGGTCTATGTTCCGACATATTGCCAACTGAATCTGCCCAACAGTAACAGAACTTTTTCCTGAAGATGCACAACCACAACCCTGCGAAGCAAGCATGAGATTCCTCGTGTGACAGGAAGAGAAAACATGTTACAACACCTCCAGTTGTTGTGCAACCCTTCCTCCTAAGATATTGCTATGGTATGGGAGTTTGCATTGGGCCAGGAGCTGGAGAGTTCGTTAGCATCAACAGTTGCTTCTTTAGAAGTGGAGTTATGAAATGTTTGTAAGGTTTTGTTACTCAGTCTTCAATACTATGATGTGGAAATAGCAGTGACTGAGACCTCCACTTCAGCCCCCAAAGCAGCAAAGAAAAGAGGATCGCAATTTACTTCAGAAATATTTACCAAAGGTATATAAGGTCCAAATAAAGTGTGTCTTCCTTGCTGAGATGAACACCATAGACCTCATGATATTCAGACGGAGAGGTGGACAGAACAGAGGAGACATTCGGTTACTAAGGACCCATAAGTCTGGAATCCAGATGATGATCCAGATTGGAAGATTCAGGAGGTGGTCAAGCAGACACAATGCATTTCCAACTGAGCAGACTATGAATGTGTGGTAATGAGGTCTATTCTGACATAGGTAAACAGTCAAAGTTAATTTCCCCATTGCCAGCAATCCAGGCATCATAACAGAAACAGACAGAGTTAGAAAGAGTGCGGATCCAGCCGCAGTAGAACAAAGAAAAGTGAACAAGGGTTAATCAGCGAAAGTCCAGTTCCAAAGAGACAGCAGATCCAGTCATCAAACTGAAGAATAATTAAACAACAACCCGATTAGCACATTTCAATTCCAGATAGGTGGAATATCCAGATTCCTTGCAGAATAATAGCCCACCAAGCTTCAAGCAAGCAAAGTCCGATGCTATAAAAACCAGAGATCATCAAATAATTTTAATCCATTGAGAGTTGAACAAGTAACATCCAATGCCATGTAAGCAGCCTCCAAGCGTCAGGCCCAAGAGGGAGGGTCAACTTCTGATAGTCGCTAGATCCTGGTGTCATACGAGAGGGGCAATCCAAAGTATGTCGGTAGGCAATGCCTAGCATCCTCTTCACAGTAGATTCAGGTTTTGCTGCAGATGAATAGTTCAACAAAGATTGGTGGAATACACCATTAAGAGCACATATGGCCCTTCTTCAGGTAGTCATAACACATCTGAAAGAGAGGCCTCCAGTAAGAAAGAGAAACCTGGTTACGTTTCACAGTATGTGAAAGTACAAACAAGCTTAGTTGAAAAGTGTGGAAAGAAGAACTACTAATTTCTGTTTGCTGCATTAATTGCAGTGGTATTATAGCCTGATAGCCACCATTGGCTAGGCTGGCCGATTAATGGAAGCTAATTGCAGCTGAGTTGTTTGTGGCCCTTGCAAGGGCCAGTAACAAGAGAGTGGGTCTTTAATGGCCTGTAGAGCCCGTGCAGCCGGCTGCAGGATTAGTGTAATATTCTGCCATAACAGAGCATACACTACCAATAAAAAACGCTTCCAAGAAAAACAGGGATTATAAAACACCCCGGTGGCCCCTGGCAGCTTCCTTCTGCCATGGATCCTGCTGTAAATGAATGACACCTGACCTGCTGCAGGGGCAACTATGGCCTAGTGCCCCACCCCAGCAGCACGTGACAGTCACTGACAGTCGAAGCGGTGCAAGGTGGGATGACAACGCCTCTGCAGCCCTTACCCTTCCATCCGCTCCACTGAAGCCATCTTGCTTCTGCAGTTTGACAGACAAAGGAAAGACGGGAGGTTTCAGAGGCTTCACCCTCCTGCTCAATGACACTGGAGCCACCACAGGACAGGGGATGAACCCTTCTATGAGGTCGCTGCCTCTCTTACTCCCCAGAAAGGGAGAGGCAGGCACGGCAGTTTAGGGCATTAGAAAGCTGGTGCAGCCTAGCACCCCTTCATTGTATTCAGTGAGACTCTCAGGGTTACCATCTCCTAGCAGCCAGTGTGTGAAGGGAAGGGGCATGTTTGGTGAAAGCAGAGAAGGGATGAGCAACACAGTATTTATTGTGTGTTACTTTAGAGGAAATACTAGTGACGTGTAAATAGCCCTACTCTGAACACCTATGCATGGTAGTTCGTCAGAATATCCATAAGCAAAGCATCGTCCGACCTATATACAGTGCCCTAAACATCGTCTATATAAATATTCATTCATTGTGTGTGGACTTTTCAGTATTTACTCCAGTGGGGCGATATTTTGGTAAATGAAATTTGGAACACAGTAATTTTGCCAGGCGATATATGTCGTGATATTTCGGTAATAACCCCCTTTGCATATTATGAGCGCATTTCTCTTGGAAGGTTTGCTCTCGCCTTTGGCAGGAGACGGGAAAGCCCATTTCTCTTTGACTATGTTTTCTTTGCAGAATAGCTGAAAGGTGGATGGAGAGTCGTGTTGAGTAATGGAACATACATTCTGAGTCCAAGTTTAATTTAATCTGGAGAGCCACAAATATGCGTCCTTTACAATTCGCATATTCCTCTGACTTCAGAATACAGAATTCTTTCCCCTGCACATCCATCAATCTAGTGCATATGATAATGTGCATTATATACCAAACTGATATTTTTGTGCACTGGAAAACAGGACAGACGCTCAAACAACAAATGAAGAAGCCCCACTACTGCTTTCATCATACACCTTAGGGGACAGTTTTCCAATACTACACACACCGTTGGAAATGAGTGTAATAATTCTAAATGTGTACTTCAGTTCTCTGTTGCTTATGGTTTCCACATTGGGTCAGTTGCTGTGATGTGGGTACAGGTTTTGCTCGTTGTGCTGGCAGGCATGACGTTCTTGTTCTCCTTTTTGGATTCTGTTGATTTGTTTCATCTCACCAGGCTGTTCTAAGCGCGTGAGGCTTTGGGACACCCTCTCTCAGCTCTTCATCTTCCCAGACACTGGGTTGGAGGTTCTTAGCATTATAACACAGGACATTGTTTTGGTGTTTGTAGCTGGCCACTAGGGTGGCTTGATGATTGCTGCCTTATCACAAGGCTGTATGTTGGCTCTGGGAATGCAAGTCCACATTCCTGTGGTTGTATCATTGTTTTACTGGTTCCTTCCCAAGTACATTTGTCAGTGGTCCCTGTTTGCTGCATCAGGGCACTTCTGGTGGTTCAGTATTGTTTGGGTTATGATGCTGAGATTTTTTGTTTATTTAGGGAGGAAGCTTTCACGCCATATTTTTCTCTGAATTTGTCAGTTTCTTATGTTGACAGTGGTATTTAAAAAATAATTTCTTTCGGGCATTTAAACATGTAGTTATTTGTTGGTTAAACCTCGTTTCGAGGTGAAAGGGTGTCGAGATCCTTTCAATTGGAGTGAAATCATTATCAAGTAGGTTATTGTAATTAATGTTCCAATGCACCCTTTTCTGAAGGCAAATATCATTATCAAATGAGACATTTTCCCTGGGTGTGTAAACATTGTACACAGTCTGCGTGGGTGCATGTTGCACTTCAGCACGTAGGCTGCCTCTCCCTCCCTACAGGTGATGTTGGTGTAGATGAGTCTACATCCCGGGTTTGCCTGAGCGGGATCATGGAGGGATGTTAAGGAAATGTCATCAGCGCTGATATCCTTTCAATCTCTGCTTATAGACTCTTCCTCTAGTGACTTGACCACCAGCAAAGCACAGTAGAGGGAGCACGCAGTCTCTTTAGAGGATGTAGGCAAGGTTTACTCATGTACCACAGGCCATGCCAGGCCTTGAGATTTGCTGCAGCCATGTCAGATGCCAATGTTGCTGCAACCGTATATGTCTGCCCATAACACGGTGCCCACCTAGAACGGCCTGGCGGTTGTGCCGTGTTCTTGTTATCTGATCCAGTAATTTACATGTATATCCATATTTTTGGGTTTCGCATGTATGACAGACAACATGTATCTTGGAAACAAGTACCAACTTAAAACAGTGATTGTCCTGGGTGCTTGGCATATTCAATCGCACCACACTGACCGTATAAACCTCCTCTTCTAGACTTCATTCCATGGTATCTCTGACTTTTCCCTCTTTTTCCATAAGCACGGTATACATGGTCACCACATACCGCAAGCCATCAATCACTCTTAGCACTGCTTCACAGAACAATGTTCCACCAGTCATACTGTGTGCAGTTAGGAATGGAGAAGATGGAGCGGCAGGGAGCAGGACAGTGTCCTTACTCTGTCCTTCGATGAGGGAGATGGGTGAGTGTTGGCTGCAGAGGTGGGTGAGCAGAATGACCAGCATGAGGTGGATACTGGCAGTGGGCCAATGAAGGTCATGTTCATTCTTAGGTCATGGATTCTCCAGAATGTGATGAAGATGAGCAAGCCACAGATGCCACAGGCCCCTCTGTTGGGGCAGTGGAGCCTGGAGGAGATGTGCAGCCACAGGCCACCACCAAGCAAGGCACAGATGAGCATGCAAAGAATGACAATAACTGGGCTTAACATGGGACAATTGTGCTCATAACCGTACAGTACTGGCCATCTGAGAATTTTGGAATGGGTCTCTCACACAATATGCAGTTCCTGTTAATTGTGCTCTCCCGTCTCTTTATCTGGCATCTCTGGCAGTGCCCATTTCTGCTTGTCTGAGCGGATCCATGTCCACTGCGCCTATTACTGACCTCCCTGCTATCCTTATGCAGATCGCATGAGTTTGAATGTGGCTAGTGAGATGACTGTGATGTCTAGAGTCGCTGAGAAAGAGGTGAGGGCGTGCTTTTGCCTCTGGTGGCAGTAGCCACATTATCCAGAGGGTAACTAGTACTCCCTTAGTTGCTGTTACACATCTCAGCAGCCTGTACAGAGCTTGCCTATCTATGTTTGTGTAAGTCTTGTAGACTCTGAGTTCTCCTCTGTTCAGCTGCAGTTTAAGGCACTGCTGAGTGAAAACTGCATGTGGCAAAGCTTGGCCTTTAATGGCACCGTCTGGTAGGCTGTCACCCCATGCCAGTGCATTGGGCCTGTTAGTGGCAGGACTGGTATTAGTCAGATGGCAGAGTCTGTTGACGGAATGTTGTGAAGAATGAGGCACACTTGCACCAGGTTACCTGACTTCAGTAGCAGGACTTGGCACTGTCTAATTTCCTGCTGCAGAGACACATTGTTTTCTGTTTGGGCCCCCAATGGCTGGGTCAACAGTGCATGATGCCCGTACCCATGTCCTCTTGTAGTTCCTTTGTTCTCTTGAGGTTGGGTTGTGGTAAGATGACATCATCTATGTCTTCAAGGAACACCTATTGCCGTCTATGGAGATAGTGCAGCGCCTTACCTGCTGAAATATCGTATGTGACTGTGTCCTCAACTCACCTACTGGGCACAGTTACACATTATCTCAGTCGTTGCATTCATGTTGTTACAGTAGTGGCGGCCAGGATGGCTGTATCATGCCAGGTGAGCATAGCTGGAAATCAAATACCAGCTCCATCTTTAGCTTGTAAAACATTGTGGCTGTGGTAGACAAAGGTGATGGCGAAGGAGGGCAATGGAGCCACTCGATGATAATTGGAAAGCAATAAAAGCAGTAAGCGATCAGCTGTGCTTATTACATGTGCAGTCAGTTCCAGCTGGAAAGTGACATGGTATTCAACATGGTGTCTGAGTGCAACCATGTCAGTTCGTTGCAAACATGGGGGTTGTTGTGATGTGCCAGTGGTGTCTCCGGTCACGCCCTTTAGCAGCCTTCTCTCTGCTGACATGAGGTGCTGTGTGTTCAGGGCATAGTGTGGGGAGTATAGGCACAGTAGATTGTTTAGGATGTTGAGGGTCAGTCTGAATCTCTGAAGACATTCCTGGTTGGCAACGTCATGGAGAGTTGCACTTTTCCTGAACCTTGTTTTATGGTAGGTCTAGTTATAAGATTATGTGTGATTGTGTGTTTTGGTTGGAGTTGCATGCAGAGGAGGTCGAGGTATTCTGGAATGTTATCCCCACCAGCAGAGTCCATGACTTTCCCCCTTGCAGGGATGATTTGGTGAGATTTCGTGATGCTAGTGTCTGCTTTACTGGGTTGTGTCAGTGTGAAGGTGTGTGGAAACCTGTGACTCAAATGGCAAATGGCTCTACTCTCTTGATTTGTGTGCTCTCTAGTCTGTAGTGTTCATTGGTGCCTTATTTTGTACCAGCAGGAATTGTGATTCACCTTGGGAAGTTTGTTATTGGTTGGGTGGATTGTTAAAATGTGCTTTTCGCACAAATTCGATTTTTCGGGTGTGGTGCTCCAAATTTTGCTATGCAAATGTTTGTTTTGTTATCTTTTTGGGCATTTCTTGGTGAGTGCGGTCAGGCAAATGTGTACATCTGGACTTCATAATGAGTGGCCTGATAAATCCGATGTGGCCAGTAACAAGAATAAATGCCCCACCAGAATACAGACCGAGACTAGTCTCGGGGACACGTGCCACATACGCCAATCAAATCGATTCGATTCCAAGATTTTATTACCCCAAATCATCTTGTAATTTTCATTATTTCCCCATCCCAGATTTTTGGAACCCTGGTAACGATAAATAACAAGCATGCACCGCTGCAGCACCAATCACAGGAAGGAAGATAAACGAAAGAGGCATTACAATCCTACATCGATTTTTCAAACCATTGCAAGACAGAGGAACATAAACTCAACAAGCTGCAAATGTAGGAGACTTCCTATCTAAATAAACTAAGAAAGACTAGAGGGTATGTAGCTTACCTTTCTGACCCTCCTCCTCCTCCCTTATTCTAAAGATGAATGCCAAATTAGTTTCACAAGCTTTTGAACTTTCATGCCAACCGAAACTTTTCTATTATTTTGCAAGTAGCTGTACATAATTATCTCCTTTGGAGGTAATTAGTCTCTAGAAACACACAGTAATTTTTTTTTTTTTTTATGTTTGTGCCGAAACTATATTTCCCCGTCACACATTTTAAAATGCATTCAGAATGAATGTAGCAAACAGGAAAAAGGGTTATTTTTTAACTAAAATTGCAGCTCCTTTTCATACATTGATTAGTACAATAATAACGAAGGCGTCAAAGAAAAATATTTCTTCTTTTCTCCTTTTATAAAGCTTGTGATTATCTTCCAATCAATCAATCAGGTGTTTGTTAAGCGCGACTACTCACCCGTAGGGGTCTCAAGGCGCTGGGGGGGGGCGGGGTTCGCAGGTTCCAGTCCATCAAGGAGGGGGTCTGTCAAAGAGCCAGGTTTTGAGGTTTCTTGCGAAGATGGGGAGCGATGTTGTCTGTCTGAGGTGGAGCGGAAGGTCGTTCCAGGCTCTGGCCGCGAGGAAGGAGAAGGAGCGGCCTCCCGATCTGGTCTTTCTGGTGCGGGGGACCACGGCGTAGGAGAGCTGGGCTGATCGTAGTGTCCTTTGGGGTGCGTGGAATTTGAGTCAGCTGTTCAGGTATGCTGGTCCGGTGTCGTGGAGGGCCTTGTGAGCGTGGGTGAGCATCTTGAAGGTGACTGTAGCTTCGATGGGGAGCCAGTGGAGTGTGCGCAGGTGCTGGGAGATGTGGCAGTGTCTTGGCAGGTTGAGGACCAGTCTTGCAGCGGCATTTTGGACGTTCTGTAGCTTGCGGGTGAGGTTCTTGTTTATTGCGGCATAGAGTGCGTTGCCGTAGTCGAGTCTGCTGGTGACCAGGGCGTGAGTGACGGTCTTTCTGTGTTCGAGGGGGATCCATTTGAAGGTCTTACGTAGGAGGCGGAGGGTGTGGAAGCAGGAGGACGAGACGGAGTTGATCTGGCGGTCCATTTTGAGCTCTGAGTCCAGGATGATTCCCAGATTGCGTGCGTGGTCCATGGTGGTGGGCGGGCTTCCGAGGGCGGGGGGCCACCAGGTGTCGTTCCAGGCGTCGGGGTTTGGGCCCATGATGAGTACTTCCGTTTTGTTGGTGTTTAGTTGTAGGCAGCTGTTTTTCATCCATTTGGCGACAGCTTCCATGCTTTCTCGAAAGTTGTGTCTGGCGGTGTTGGGTTCGTTGGATAGGGAGAGGATGAGTTGGGTGTCGTCTGCGTATGACACAATGTTGAGTCCATAGGTTCTCACGATGGGGGCGTGCGGAGCCATGTAGACGTTGAAGAGCTGAGGGAGGACCCCTGGGGGACTCTGCAGGTGGTTGGTGTAGGGTCCGAGAGGAAAGGGGGGAGTCTGACCCGCTGCGTTCTGCCGGAGAGGAAGGAGCGGATCCAGTCGAGGGCCTTGTCTTGGATCCCTGCGTCATGGAGTCTGCGTATTAGGGTGCGGTGAGCGACTGTGTCGAACGCCGCTGAGAGGTCGAGGAGGATGAGGGCTGCTGTTTCTCCTTTGTCCAGTAGGGTGCAGATGTCGTCTGTTGCGGCGAGGAGGGCGGTTTCCGTACTCTGGTTTTTTCTGAAGCCGAATTGGGAGGAGTTGAGGATGTTGTGCTCTTCGATGAATGTGGCGAGTTGGCTGTTGATGGCTTTCTCGATTACTTTCGCTGGGAACGGGAGCAGGGAGATGGGTCTGTAGTTTTTGAGGTCGGTGGGGTCCGCCGAGGGTTTCTTCAGGAGGGGGTTGATCTCGGCGTGTTTCCAGTCGTCGGGGAACGAGGCAGTTGCCAGGGAGCGGTTGATGGTGTGGCAGAGCATGGGTGCGATGGTGTCGGCGGCTCTGTTGAAAATGTGGTGGGGCAGGGGTCCGTGGGGCCCCAGAGTGGATTGACTTCATCGTCTTCAGTGTGTCTTCGGTGGTGAGGGCTGTCCAGTTGTCGATCGCTGGCTTCAGGGTGTCGGGGGTCGTTGGTGAGGGTTCAGTGTGTTAGTTGTCTTCGTTGAAGTTGTCGTAGATGCTCTTGATTTTGTGGTGGAAAAAGGTGCTGAGTTTGTCGCAGAGGTCTTGTGAGGGAGGGATGTCGGTGGACTCGCTGGTGGGTTGGGCGAACTCCTTGATGATGTTGAAGAGTTCTTTGCTGTTGTGTGCATGAGTGGAGATTCTGTCTTCAATCGCTTTTTTCCTCGTTTTTCTGATGAGTTGGTGGTGGGCGTTGGTGGCGGCTCTGAAGTTGTTGTGGGCTTCTGTGGATTTGGTGTTCCTCCAGGCTTTTTCGAGGCGGCGGCAAGTGCGTCTGGACTCTCAAAGTTCAGTGGTAAACCATCTAGCTTTCTTGGCGTGGGTGTTGTTGTTTTTCTTGAGGGGGCTATGGTGTTGGCGCTGTTGGAGATCCATCTGTGCAGGGATTGGGCTGCGGTGTTGGGGTCGTCGTTTTCCACGATGGTTGGGGTGGAGTTGCTGAGTGATGAGGTTAGCTGGTCATCGGTGATTCTGGTCCAGTTTCTTTGTGGGAGCAGGTGCTGGTGTCTGTGGATGGTGGGTGTTCTGAAGGTGAAGTGGACGCATCGATGGTCAGTCCATGGGAGTTCGGTGGTGTGGCTGAAGGTGATGGAGTTTCCTGTTGTGAAGAGGGGGTCGAGGGTGTGTCCTGCTGAATGCGTGGGTTCGGTCACAATCTGGCAGAGTCCAATGTTGTGGAGGTTGTCCAGGAGGGATGTGGTGCTGGGGTCCAGTTGGTTGTCGAGGTGGAAGTTGAGGTCTCCCAGTAGGGTGTAGTTGGTGGACACGATGGCATGCGTGGAGATGATGTCCGTGATGGAGTTGGCGAAAAGTCCGCGGGCTCCAGGGGGTCGGTAGATGAGGGTTCCTCGGAGGGTGGTGGTAGGGCTGGCCAGTATCTTGAAGTGAAGGTGTCCCATCAGGTCTGTGGGCTCGTCGGGGAGTGTGGTCAGGCGGAGGGTGGATTTGTGGACGATGGCGATTCCTCCTCCCGGGCGGGTGGGGCGGTCCTTCCTGGAGATCTTGTATCCTTGGGGAATGGCGATGGCGATGTCCAGTTCCGAGGTGGTGTTGTTCCATGTTTCAGTGAAGAACGCTATGTCCCGGGTGGTGCTGTTGAGGAGGTCCCAGATTTCGGTGGCGTGTTTGTGGAGGGATTGGACGTTGAGGAGGATGCATTGCAGGGTCTTCGGTTCGGTTGTGTTCTTGCGGGCGGGTTGCGCTGGGTCCGTGGTCTTGGCCGTGCTGCATGTGTGCCGGCAGGGGTGACAGCTGAAGGGTCCGTGGGTGTTGGCTGGTGATGCTAGCTTGCAGTTGTTGTTGCGGCCTGGGTTGAGAGCGTGGAGTGCCGCTGGGTCGTAGCGTTGGCGGTGCAGAGATCCAGGGTTCCTGGCGCTGGTCGCGGTCGGGTCACGGACGGGCTTGCCCGCTGCACGCGTCCATTAAGTAGGGATCCGGGAGGGCTGGACAGCTGGGATGCGGGAGCAGGGAGGGGAGCTGGATTGGGCCGGTCGCGCTGGTCGTGCTGGGGGGGGAGGGGCCGCGGGGGCAGCAGCGGCGGGGAAAAAACAGGCGGAAAAAGGCAAAAAGAGAGGGAAAAATGAAAATAAGGCAGCAAAAGTGCAAGAAGAGTGGATGAAAGACACAGAGGACACAGGGGAGTGAAAGGGGGAGATTGAGATGAGTATAAAAAACGAGTGAAAACGGAGGAAAGACACAGAAGGAGAGTGAAGGGGGGAGCTTGAAATGAGGGGAAAACGAGTGAAAACGGAGGAAAGACACAGAAGGAGAGTGAAGGGGGAGATAGAAATGAGGGGAAAAAACGAGTGAAAAAGGAGAGAAAAAGCGGAGCGAGAGAAAGGAGACAGAGGTCCACTGGACCACCAGGGATGAGGCGCAGGTAAAACCTGCAGGTGGAGGAGGGCCTCGAACACCAACACTCGAGAGTGCAGGGGCTCGGGGGAAGGCCTCACTTAATGGTGGAGCTGCGAGGGAGGGAGAGCAATTTCACTGACAATGAGTCAGTGGTCTTGCTCGCCTGTCCCCGCAGCGGCCGCCATTAAGTAGGGGTCGGGGAGGGCTGGACAGCTGGGAGGCGGGAGTGGGGAGGGGAGCTGGATTGGGCCGGTCATGCTGGGAGGGGAGGGGCCACGGGGGCAGTAGTGGCGGGGAAAAACGGGCGGAAAAAGGCAAAAGGAAAAAGGCAAAAAGAGAGGGAAATGTGAAAATAAGGCAGCAAAAGTGCAAGAAGAGTGGAGGAAAGACACAGAGGACACAGAAGGGGAGTGAAAGGGGGAGATTGAGATGAGTGTAAAAAACGAGTGAAAACGGAGGAAAGACAGAAGGAGAGTGAAGGGGGAGCTTGAAATGAGGGGAAAACGAGTGAAAACGGAGGAAAGACACCGACGGAGAGTGAAGGGGGAGATAGAAATGAGGGAAAAAACGAGTGAAAAAGGAGAGAAAAAGCGGAGCGAGAGAAAGGAGACAGAGGTCCACTGGACCACCAGGGATGAGGCGCAGGTAAAACCTGCGGGTGGAGGAGGGCCTCGAACACCAACACTCGAGAGTGCAGGGGCTCGGGGGAAGGCCTCACTTAATGGTGGAGCTGCGAGGGAGGGAGAGCAATTTCACTGACAATGAGTCAGTGGTCTTGCTCGCCTGTCCCCGCAGCGGCCGCCATTAAGTAGGGGTCGGGGAGGTCTGGACAGCTGGGAGGCGGAAGCGGGGAGGGGAGCAGGATTGGGCCGGTCGTGCTGGGGGGGGGAGGGGCCGCGGGGGCAGCAGCAGCGGGGAAAAACGGGCAGAAAAAGGCAAAAGGAAAAAGGCAAAAAGAGAGGGAAAAGTGAAAATAAGGCAGCAAAAGTGCAAGAAGAGTGGAGGAAAGACACAGAGGACACAGAAGGAGAGTGAAAGGGGGTGATTGAGATGAGTGTAAAAAACGAGTGAAAACGGAGGAAAGACACAGAAGGAGAGTGAAGGGGGAGCTTGAAATGAGGGGAAAACGAGTGAAAACGGAGGAAAGACACAGAAGGAGAGTGAAGGGGGAGACAGAAATGAAGGAAAAAAACGAGTGAAAAAGGAGAGAAAAAGCGGAGCGAGAGAAAGGAGACAGAGGTCCACTGGAGCACCAGGGATGAGGCGCAGGTAAACCTGCGGGTGGAGGAGGGCCTCGAACACAAACACTCGAGAGTGCAGGGGCTCGGGGGAAGGCCTCACTTAATGGTGGAGCTGCGAGGGAGGGAGAGCAATTTCACTGACAATGAGTCAGTGGTCTTCCACAGACCGAAAATTGTAATTAGATTGCTCTTCATCATAAAAGTGGGTTCAGTTTCTGTTGGGAAATAACTATGGCCTTGAGGACCAGCCCTAAAACATGTTAGCCTCATAAAGGTATCACCCCTACAAGAACAAATGCAGAATTCTTTGCTCTTTTTACAAAGACCAATTCCAGAGTGGTAGCAGGCCCAGGCGCCATAGCAGGAGTATAATCCAGCAAGGGTTGGAAAGGCTGGTCCAAGCCCCCATCAGCTGTAGAACCTAATGCTAGAGCAGGAAGATAATTCAATGAGGGAGAAACAGGCAACGGTTCTCATTTAGAGTTGGGAGGATGCGGGACACTTGACAAAACATGGGGGATTTCTGTTTGCTGTATTAAGCGTGTACTGGCGGATTTTGGCGGATGTACTGCTCCGCCAAACTGTAAATAAGTCTCAAAGTCCAGTTGGGGGTAACTAGCATGTACAGGCATTGTAGCAAAAGGGTGATTGATCGGAGGCATAAAGAGGTAAATGTCAAGTGTAGAAAAGTGCCCTTTTTGTATGGTCACCCTCCACATTTTGCTCCAATGCTGATGGTTATGACTCTGAAAGTGCACTGGAGCCTGCTGCCCAGGCTTCAGTGCCACTGCTCTTGCCCTAAAACTGGTATGTGTGAATTGGTAACACCAATTGGCCATGGTTGTTAAAGTGGTCACCAGGGCCTGAAGCACTGCTTATGCCACCCGGAGTGACTCAATTAAACTACTGACAGCAGGCCTGCCATTGCAGACTGCAGGAACAGTGCAAACTACTAGAACTCGACTTTGCCCTCACCATGTGTGGCAAAGTCAATGCACTCTTTTTAATAAATGTCAGTCCCTGCTAAGGCAGGCCTCCTGAGCCCAGGAGGCAGGGTGCATTATATTAAAGGTGTGGACACGTAAGTTATGTCCATATAGTGGACTTTACCATTAAAGGCTACTATAAGTGATAGACGGTCCATAGGATAACATGGGCTGGCACCCGGGCAAACCCGAGGTGTGCAGCTCCATTATGGTACCGCCTAAATATGTTGTGATTGATTTCAAACAGCATGCCTCATCACCCCCTGTTATTAATCTTGTGTAAAGGACGATGTGGCATGCACCCAGCTGGTTACCTTAGAGGTTGCCCACTTGGTTGCCCCAGCCTTTCCTGTGCTCTGGCTGCCATCCTGTGGCAAGACAAGACTCTGACCCCCTGCCAGGAGGTGTGACCTCTCCCATGAGTCAGAAACAATGGCCTAGACAGGAAAGAGGTCACACCTCCCTCCCTGACAGGATGGCTTGTGAAGTTGCAAATCAAGGAAGTTAGCTTCAAGGCTGCACCGCTAATTATATGGAACCAGGCTGCCTTTCAAAGGAGGAAACAGCCCTCCCCCTGTCCCCAGGCATATTTGCACCCAGGCAGGTGGGACATTTAGGTATTCAGAAGGTGTACAATCCCAGAAGGCTAGGGTGGGCTACCTGGTCTATACAGCTAAGGAACACTTTTGCCATTTTTAAAAGTGGTAGAATAGTGGGTTCTGGGTATAAAAGGTGATCTACACCCCTGGATGTTGGCCACTTGCACCCACACCCCTAAATCTAGGATTTAAGTTCTACCCCTGACACCAGAACCTGAGTCCTGATCTGACTTGTAACAAAGGACACAAGAAGAGACCCGAGTCTGTGACAAAAGGAGCTGCACAAACCAAAGGCGTGATACTCTGCACCTTTCCTGTGGCAACCTTCCTGAAACTGAATGACTGTGACTTGTACTGGACCAAAGCATGGTTCCCCCAGACAGAGGGACCCCTTTGAGATCCAAAGGCATCATCACCAGACACCTCTGGACTAGGGGCACTAGTCCCCTGCACTTCACCAGAAGTAGCTGGTCCAGTGCATTGTGGGAAACCTAGACCTGACCTCCATGAAGTTTTAGGCGGCTACCATGTTACCCCGGGCCTTCGGACTTCGAAATAACTTTCTGCGGTGCTTACCGCTGCCAAGGTTTTTTGGTTGCCAATCCGGCAGCCACCCCCTTTGCTTGACGCTGCATCTCGAGGAAACTCTGCAAAACCTTCATCCAACGTCAGCAGTGGCTTAGTTGTTGATTTTTTGCACCCGTTTCCTCACCAGCACTGTGCAAATGGTAAAACCAGCTATCCCGCTGCTCCTGCTTCAGCACCAAGGACAGCCAGGGCAACTCTGCACCCGGGCTTCTTGAGCCAGGTAAAATTGAACTGACTGTTGTGGCTTGGTCCTGGGACCCGCGTCGCCTTTACCCTCCTTGGGTTCCAGGCACGTCAACCTGCAAGTGACCGATTGTCACTAGTGCTTTTTCCCATTGACTGCAATGATAAGGTTTTGCAGCCCTATTTTGCACTGCTTTAATATTGCTTCTAAAATCTATAACTCCGGTTATACTAATCTGATTAACTTCTTTTTGTTGTCTAAAATTAAATAAAAATCTGCTTTATTTAAAATTGGTGTTGGATTTCTTTCAAGCCATCTCAATTACTTATCGTTCATGTTGGTACTCTGAAATGCTTCACACATGTTCCTCTAATAAAGCCTGACTGCTCTTCGCCACTCTACCAGGACTGAACTAAGTATTTATTATTGTGAATCCAAAGACAATCTGTGGGGTATTGTGAGAGTATTGCATGGTGAAGCCTACATCAAGCTAGAAATTCAGATTAATAGCACAGCACGAATCCCAGAAGAGAAGTTGTGGTGCATAGTGTTACAGAAGCGATACCTTTGTTATGGCTACAGTAGACATACCAACCTAGAAAAAACTTTTATAGCGTGAGGGAGGGGCAGGTTTAAAGAGGGGGCAAGACTTTTATCTTGTCACTACCTGAACAGCCTGGAGAGACAATGGGAGGGACAGGGCAACAGAGAGGAATAGGCTTGGAGCCTGTCCTTCACTTTGAAGCTACTCTTACCCTCTTAAAAATACAAGGACACAGGCTGAGTAATCAATCCTCCCTTGTCCTGGGGAGGATGCAAACCCCTTAATGGACTTCAAGAGTGCAGAGCTTCAAACACGCATGCTCAAAATCTACTCAATGTAGGGATTTCAAGCTCATCTTCGCTCACTGTGTAATATCTGCTCTTCCCTGTATAACCATGTGAAGAATGCTGATAGTATGTAACACACAGTGGTCCGTGTGGGTTGGCAGGTCTGCTACAGGGCTATGTCCTTTATGTTTCCATCACTGCGGGCTATTGGCCATCACTTGTTTGTTTTCAACTGCTTTTGGAATGCACATGTACAGATAGTCTGTGGTGCTGGAACCTGAAGAGACCCAGGGAACCTGATTTTCTACCTAGTCCTTCCTTGTGGCTCTCAAAACCTCCGGAGCTGGGGCGTAGTTATCAACAGGACAGCACTTGAAGTGTCACCAGGATCTAGGGGCATGAGAGATTCGCTCCACTCCAATTAGCAAGGGAGGATTGCAATTTCCATGCCTACGTAAGGGCCCGTGGCCCTTGGCTACACCACTTAATGCATCGGACACGCAAGTTCACCCTAATATGGCACCCTTGGCCACAGACTTGGAGAGCAAAGAGTACTGCACCATATGTCAGACAGGCGGGATCAATTAGGGTATGATTGCGTTTTGTAAATTCTCTTTCTAACCCTTGTTTAAGGGAAGTGTTCATGTTCTCTATATCGTTGGGCAGTAATTTGGAAAAGCAGTGTAGAAGGATGTTGGAAATGGATCTCTGTGGGTAGCTGTGTGAGAGAGAATTTGAGCTTGTCAATTTTCTCTTTTAAGAGTGGAGAAGAGTTTTCACAGTTTTAATTTGAAGTTTGATTGGGCATAGATTTGGGGGAGGGTCAGATGACTGTTTAACATTATCAAGGAGCTTTGTACAATGGGTTTTGCTCGGTTGATCTCAGTTCTGACAAATAATGCTTTAGCCTGAAAGATAAACTATTTGTTTTTTTATCTCTTACTAGAGACTTTTTGGCAGGTTCATCACTGAGGGATTGGATGTCAGCTCTGTTCTACAACGTGGAGGGCTTTTCTATATCAATTTCATAGTTTAGAGAACCGTTGGGCCTATAGCCTAGTTTTCTGTAAATTTCAATGCTTGCGGGACTAGGTCATTAATGATCTTATTCATGTTCTCTGTGTGTATATTGGAATGTCTGGTGACCCCATGCGTTATCTTGATTTCATGTAGCGTCGATGATACGCTAGTTGCAATAGTATTTAAATTGATTTCCTTGTACTCTCTGACCCATTGCATGGGTTTGCTCAGTTGGTGTTTGATCACTACTTTTTAGGAGAGGAGCACGAATAGAACCAGGAATTGATCCAACTAATTGACGTGGATGGGTGTCTAAGACTCAATTGAACATTTACTAGCAATTAAGACGTGATTTTTAGATCCTTTTTCTGGTCTGGTAGTAGTGGAATGTTGACTAAGTTACAGAAACCAAGTCAATTGAAAGATGCATGAGTAATTGTGTGCTCACAAATTGTAAATTAAAGTTTCATAAGGAGATAAGGTTAGAAAATGTCTGTGTTTCTCTGAGTTCGTTCAGTTTCTCATGTGGCTAGGGTAGGCCTAGGAAGAAACACTGCCATTTTATAGGTACGCTGCTTTCTTTTTCCACACGATGACTTTTGACATACATTTGCTCGTGTGACAGTGTAGGATTAGTTTCTCTGAAACCAGATTGCTAACAATACCACTTTGTAAGTACACTATCACAACACCTTAAACATTCAGTACAAGACCTGAACACACTTTGTGCAAATGTTGTTTTTTATTAGTTCATAAGGCAACGGCGCTATCACAGAGACAAGAAACAATGTCAACTTGGCTGGAGCCTGGATATGGAAGCATGGAAGCTGTTGTTATAATTACACACCTTCATCCGCACTCAAATTAAAGGACCACTCTGCTGTGATTGCAAGGTCATCGCTATCGTCAGCGTCTCAGCACAGCGGATTCCTGTTTACCCTCTGCGAGGAGGAATTTCCATCTTGTGACCAAGACAGGGGCCTACATACCTTGCCTTCAGGTAATAGGGATTTAGATAATCCAGTAGGGGATTCTTGGCATAACAACAGCCGTAGGAAACTAGGTTAAGGAATGCATAGAAGGAGTACACTATAAACAGTACTTATATGCCAGCATAAATACACTGCTTTAGCAAGATGGTGGAATCGTTCATTCTTTTCACTGTCCTTATATTGCTAATCACTTTGTCTGCTTCTATTAGTCATTGAAGTGCATATATTTTATACTAGAATCACGATGGTTCAATAAATATTGTAAGCGCCCTTTGTGTATTACTTGTATATCTCTCTGAGGGAGCACGAGTGACTAGGCAAAAAGGTTCTAGATCTATTACCTTGATTCCCTGGGGAGTCAGGATTGTCATGTTCTGAGGTTGCCCAAACCATTTCTTACCTTGCAGGTTTAGGGGTACTTATGGTGGCACTGTGAGCTAGCAGGTCTATACGCCAATATATTCTGAGGGGGTGCATGGAATCAGTCTGGCACCATCCCAACATCTGTGTTGTCCAACAAACAAACAGTTCCTACTGGAAAGTGTAAACCGTACAACATGGTGCTGCCAACGTGATAGATTGGGTTCTTATTTAATGGATCGCCTGAAGAGTACTCTTGTGCATACCAAGAGACCTCTACACACCTCCTAACCGGAGAGGTTCATGGTGATAGGGATAATTCTCCTCAGCTGAGTAGGGGACCCCTATATATTGGCTGTAGATGGTTTAAGCTTAAACACTTCAAAGGATTATTTCCATTGTGTTACCCTCTCTGTAATCCACACACAATTATGTCAGGAGATCACGACACTGACACACTTAACTTGCTGAGAACTGCAGCCATGCGGATACTCAGAAACTATTACAACATGCTCTTGCACTTACAAGTGGAGATGTTACCTTTGTGGTTGAAGCTCACGAAGCATATAAGACAGAGGCGTTCTATTCATGGGTTAAATTCCCGGCAGCAGACAACACAACAGGGCTATTTTACAAATACAAACAAGATGAAGTTCCAGACAACTACATACCATACGAATAAATAGAAATACCTTTAACATACCAAGAACACAGAAATTGGTTTGATGGTGCCCTACCACACACAACAGAAGATGTTAGACTAGGCCCCCTCAGTAATGCTCACAAAAGTCTTAGGTTCCTCCAATAGGCATTTAAATAGGTTGAAATTTTGGTAGTATTGATTCTGTCATTTTTATTTTCACTGAAAGGAATTTAGAGGTAGAAAACTGGCTATTCTTTAATCTCTGGAATTGTAGAGTCATTGTAGATAATTGACACCCTCACCTTGCGCCTGCTTTCCTTATTCAATCAAGCTGAATGATTGAGTTATGATTCATTACTTCATTTTTTTGAAAAGCACAAAGATGAATACTCGAACCAGTTTTATACGGGAGCAGTTACGTTCTTGAAGAACTGGAATAGAGAGAGGGATCACTAGAGCTCAAGTAAGGGAGAACCTTGTGAATAGATCTTTCTTAAAAAGCTTATATCACACTGACTGGTGGAGGAATAGTGTCTGCGGGCTATGAAGTAGGAAGCATTGGCCCATAATGTGGCTAAGCAGTCAAACTGGTTCACACACTCACTTCCACCCATTCATTTGCAAGCGCACATGCATATGCACACCCACTCATCCACATGCACTCTCACTCACACCCATCCATTCGCAAGCACACACATCCACATACACCCACCATTCACAAGCACATACACACACCCATTCACAGCACACACACAGATACACATACAC
Source organism: Calotriton arnoldi (assembly GCA_963921515.1). Taxonomy (NCBI): domain Eukaryota; kingdom Metazoa; phylum Chordata; class Amphibia; order Caudata; family Salamandridae; genus Calotriton; species Calotriton arnoldi. The sequence continues at coordinate 54,780 of CAWUFW010016848.1, forward strand.
TCATAAATGCGTGCATGCATACAACATACAAGAAGCCCTTACTGGCCGTGGTGGTGACATTAGGTGGCTGGAGGGAGCAGCAGAAATGCCTGGTGGTTCCTGGAGGCTTCAGGGAAGGAAGGGATGGACGGAAGATCCCGTCACCTCCTCTCATTGTCTGACCTTGTCATGGGTTAGCCAATGAGAGAAGGAACTTCCCTAAGTCGTCACAGAGTGGAATGGGGTCAGTGAGAGTTGCTGACCCCACCCCACTCTGTGACGTGCATCACTGATAGACCGTCAGCCTGGGCACTTTGGGGCTTAAACCTGAAGCACCCAGGCCTAATTCTTTCAGTGATGCTCCCCTCTTCCTGAGGGGGGAGGACCTCAGAGGGATTTGCCAGTTGTGGGAGGTGACACAGTCAGAGCTTTGAAATCTTCAGTACAGCAAAGCGTGGATGAGGCTGTCAGGCGGCTGCACATTAGCACATTTAAAGCACCTGGTTGGCTGACCCGAACATGATGAGTGTCTTTTAGGCTGACCTTTGATGGCCACTCATCATGCTTCTACATGGAAGGGTGGTGGGCCCCTTTGCCCTGAATGATGGGCCATAGTTTGTTGGGAGTATTCAAAGATTCAAGGCCTGAAAAAAATCAGGTAGCCTGAGAGAGAGAGAGAGAGAGAGAGATAGAAAGAGAGAGAGAGAGAGCGAGAGAGAGAAAGATAGCGAGAGAGAGAGAGAGACAAAGAGAGATTGAAAGGGAGAGGGAGTGAATTAGAAAGAGGGAAAGATTGAATGTATTTGTGTGCATGTGTCTGTGTGCATGTTTTCATGTGTGTGTTTATATGAGTGGGCATAAACAGCACACACATCAGGGACCTACCAGTTCTCATAGTGATGGTAAAGTCTGGCTGAACCTAACAAACATTTACTATGGTGCTCGCCGGGGCATACTTCAGCATCAAAGTGGACGTGGACTTACAACAGTAAATACATACATTTGAGGATTCAGTGACCAGTCCTTGATAAGATATATGTTTCATGGCCCTTACCCTTGTTCAGTTTGTCCCCAACAATGCAGCAACAATTTTTATTATCCTTTTGTGGTCTGGCAGTTTTCCATTGGTTATAAGGTTGTACCTCTATAGCTTTGATACTTGCATGTTACATATTGAATCATTTGATGTGCCCACTTGGACTCATGTTTCATTGTCTGCTGTCTAGAAGTCACCATCCTGATGTTACTGTGAAGGTCTCCAGATATGTGTTTATCACACTGAGTGCATCTTGGTAATAAATTATCTTTTTCAGAGGTCTGATTGATTTTAGGATGGTACATGTTGGTGGTGGTCAGTGGAATGTAGATGTGGTGAGTGATCGGTCCATGATACAGACTGATTTCTACATTGGCAGTTTCCATGTAGGCATCATCATCAATATCTTGCATAGCAATAAACAAACACACATGGGGCATCCTTGTCCTGTTCCAGATGAGAATGTAGGTTTAAAAGTGGTGTGCTTTGACCAGCGTCCTGAAATGAAACAAAGGATTTTGTCTTTTCCATACTCTGTAGCAATAAAATTGCCAACGTGCATCCTGCTTAAAAAACAAGTTCCCACCTCCATATGAATGTATTGTTTTCCAGAATGTGTAGCTAGTGAAATCTTCTGAGGCCAGGCTTCGTGTAACCTCTTTACGTTGGTGGCTGCCTCAGCTGTACATATTTCAAAACCTGGAGCATTCAGATGTTCTTATTATGTTTTCTGGCCTACAGGGAATTACAGTAATCAATTCTTGAGTCTGCCACAGATTTAGCCATGGAGACTCCATGATCCTCCAACAGGAAGTGGCTTATCTCTGTATGATACTGAGATGCTGCCAATACAATGCTCACATATTGGTTCATTGGAGTTTTAGATTAAAAAATGACTTGGAAAGTGGTTTTACATTGTCAACATTTTTTAACCACTTTTATTGAAGGTTTAAATACAGCAGAAGATAAATTACATACATTTTGACTATAGCAAACAATCCATAACCATTTGTCATTTCCACAAACAGAGGTCCATACACCCTCATTGCACTCATGCCTTGGTAAAAGGATCACCAGTCGAGATGTTTTGATAGTGTTTTAAGGAGTGGTAAACTACTTTTAGAGGCCAAGGGAAGATGATTGATCCAGTTTTTACTCCACGTGAGCCAATTCATGTTCATCCATGCCTGTATTACCCAAAAGGTGATAATATTGTATGCTGTTGATTCTAGTAAAAGCAGCAGACAATCTGAACACCACTTGAGTGTTGGATAGCCTAGTTATGAAACCATCAATACGACTGGGGCCGTATTATGGAAAGGGCTGTATGATGGAACCACAACAGCATTTAAAATGAATGCCTTTACCACGACCCGGAACAGTCTTTACAATGAAAGTCTTTATGCCGACTTTTTTTTACTATGAACATGCCTTACCACGAATGCCTTTACCACAAAAATTTAAGTATTTTACAGGTAAGTATAAACCCTTTTTATAGTGCCGAAATGCATCATGCCGATTGTTCTTATTAACAACGGACTTCCTCTGCATCCCCGTTGTGTCCTTCGGTTTCTTCCACGAAGCAACCCGTTGTTCATGTTTTTCACGCCTGTCGGAAGCGTGCTTGAAGGACCCGCTCTTCAAGTGTCCCAGGGTTTATTCCGGCAGTTCGTTGTTTCTTGCTAAGGTATTGGCCACCCTCGGACCGCCTCAGGAACCAGCCCAGCAAGCGGCCATCTGCCAGGAGCAGCCCGTGACTTCACGGGGAGATGCGGACATTGTGCTGACGCCTCATTGCCCGGCTGTTTCTGGTAACGGAGGACCGGAGGAAGACTGGGGAACCATCACAACAGAATGGGTCAGCTACACACCACCCCCCTTTGGTCAGGCATTAGCAGCCCCATTTGGGATTATCTTGGACCCCACCGGAGTACTTACCAGAGAAGGGCATTCTGGGAGTTGCAGTCTTCAATAGGATTTCAACTAAAGACTCTCCATTCGTCAGTGGGAACAGCTGCGCTCTCATACATGGGAGGGCCTATCATTGTATAAAGGAGGGTGGGACCTCTCCACTGTTGTAAAGGCATCAGAAGAAGGCTATAGTGCCGAAATGCATCATGCCGATTGTTCTTATTAACAACGGACTTCCTCTGCATCCCCGTTGTGTCCTTCGGTTTCTTCCACGAAGCAACCCGTTGTTCATATATATATATATATATATATATATATATATATATATATATATATATATATATATATATATATATAATCTACTGGCGGTCGCCAGTAGATAGTTATAGTTAGACCTATTTTTCATAGGAAATCCGCAACATTCTATTTGAAATAACTTTTGCGCCGGTTGACGAATCTTCGCAAAATTTTCAAAACTCGTGGGGCGCTCCGGTCCGCTCCTATCCTGAAAGTCTCGGGGTGATTTGTCAAGTGGGGGCCGAGAAAAAAGGGGGGTCCCAAAACGTGTTTTCCCCATGCAATTTTCCATAGGAACCTTTCATCGCAGCTACAGCCTGAACTGCTGAACGGAATTACACCAACTTTGGCAAAAAGGTAGCCCTTGGGTCAGACTCATGCCTTTTGGTTAAATGGTGTAAATCCGTTCAGTAGTTCCTGAGAAAATCAAAAGTAAAATCACATATATATCTATGGCCGCGGAGGGTCCGCGCACCCTGAGCACACCTTCCCGATCACGAGCTGTATGCTAATTGGCTGTCAACACTCCAAACCAGGAAGTGTTGGCAGCCATCTTGTTCCTCGGTAGAACCGAGGCACAAGAAACAAGTGCGCAAAACGAAAAAGGGGGCAGGGTAGAAACACCCTGACCCCCTAGGCCTGCTTAGGGGGTCCCACAAAAACCCCCAGGGCCCCAAAAAATATATATATTTTTTTTTTAAATCGGTGGAATGCGTGCAGGGTGCGCGGATCCCGCCGTAAAAAAAAAAAAACGAAGCGCGGACTCCCGCGCTTCGTTGTTATTTGGCCCCCGGGTGGGCCAAGTCCCGGGGGCATGCGGGGGTTTATAAACATATTTTATGGGGGGCCTCTAAGGCCCCCCCAAGCCCCGGGGACGGCCACCCCCCGGGGCTTTCAAATAAAAATTGTGCGGGAGGGCACTCTGCCCTCCCGCAGCCCCGAGACCGCCACCCCCGGGGCTTCTTTTTTTTAAATTTAATGATTTGTGTGGGGGGCTCGAGCCCCCCACACGCCCGGGGACCGCCACCTCCCGGGGCACTAAGAATTTTAAAATGGGGGTCCGTTTCGGACCCCGAAGCCCGGGGACCACCACCTCCCGGGGCTTTGCAGATGTGGGGAGGGGCGCGCGGCCCCCTCCTGGAGCCTGTGGTGGCCCTGGGGACCGCCACCCCCAGGGCCGGATCCTGCAGTGTCCCGGGGTGCCTACCCCCGGGACACTGCTGTTTGCAATGGCAGGACAGGAGCTGCGCGGCTCCCGTCCTGTCATTGCAAACTTGCTTTGGTTCATTGAAGCGAGAGCAGGGAAACCTGCTCTCGCTTCAATGAAGCAAAGTAGATTGCTTTTCCATAAGGGGAGCTGCATGTCAGCAGCTCCCCTTATGGAAAAGCAATGCCGGCTCCCGCAGGACGCGGGGAGCCGGCGGGACCGTGCGGGGATTGGGGACCCCCCCACAGTCCCCAACAAGTGGCCAGGCCCCGGGGGATGGGGTCCCCGGGGCCATTAGTGGCCCGGGAGGGGGGCCACGCAGCCCCCCTCCCCAAGAAGAAATTTAAACAAAAAAACATAAAGACCGGCCCCGGGGGATGGGGTCCCCGGGGCCTTAAATGGCCTGAGGAGGGGGGCCACGCAGCCCCCCTCCAAATATTTATTTTTTACAAAAAAGAGGGCATGCCCCGGGGGATGGGGTCCCCGGGGCAAAAAGAGGCCCAGGGAAGGGGGGCCACGCGGCCCCCTTCCCGTTTTTTTTATAATTTAAAAATAAAAATAAAATCCTCAGGCCCCGGGGGATGGGGTCCCCGGGGCAAAAGTGGCCGAGGGAAGGGGGGCCACGCAGCCCCCCTCCCATAAAAAAAAAGCAAAAAAAAGACCGGCATTGTGCCGAAGGCCCCGCCCCCTCCCTGCAGCAGTCTGCAAACGCGCACCCTGGCGCGTTGTAAGAAGGGAAGTAATTCCCCTTGAATACTGGGGGTCCCTGGGGGCCAACTAGCCCACCAGGAACCTCCAGTATGCGCCAGGGAGCTGCGTTGCAGAGAGGTGTTCAGAGGCCACGCCCCTTTTTACACCTCTCTGCAACGCAGCCCTGTGGCGCTTTTTGGAGGTACATGGTGGGCTAGTTGGACTCCAGGGACCCTCAGGATTCAAGGGGACTTAATCCCCCAACTTAAAACGCGCCACGGGGCGCGTTTGCACAGTGGTGATGGGTGGGGGCGGGGCTTCAGGTGACATGTGTGCAAACAGGCCCCGTGGCGTGTTTTAAGATGGGGAATTAAATCCCCTTCAATCCTGAGGGTCCCTGGGGGCCAACTAGCCCACCATGTACTTCTAAAAGCGCCACAGAGCTGCGTTGCAGAGAGGTGTAAAGGGGCGTGGCCTCTGAACACGTCTCTGCAACGCAGCCCCCTGGCGCATACTGGAGGTTCCTGGTGGGCTAGTTGGCCCCAGGACCCTCATGATTCAAGGGAACTTAATCCCCCAACTTAAAACGCGCCACGGGCGCGTTTGCACAGATGTCACCTCAGGCCCCGCCCCCTCCCTTCACCATTGTGCAAATATTCCTCTAAAATCAGCCGAAATACGAATTCCGATTTACTCACCTGTTATCAGGAGAGACCTCAGTGCTGCATCTTTCAGCCCAGTACTGATCCTGAAAAGTAATTTTAACCGTACTTACCAGTAACTTGAATTTCCTTCCATAGGATATCATTGCCTGCTTTTTGCTGAAAAAGTTTCTAAGTGTCGATTTTTGAAACATACAAATATTCCTCTAAAATCGTCCGAAATACGAATTCCGATTTACTCTCCTGTTATCAGGAGAGACCTCAGTGCTGCATCTTTCAGCCCAGTACTGATCCTGAAAAGTAATTTTAACCGTACTTACCAGTAACTTGAATTTCCTTCCATAGTCTAACATTGACTGGTTTCACTTGGAAATTCTTCTAAGTGTGGAGTTTTGGAACTTTATAATATTCCTCTAAAATCAACCGAACTACGAATTCCGATTTACTCACCTGTTATCAGGAGAGAACCCAGTGCTGCATCTTTTAGCCCAGCACTGACCCTGAAAAGTAATTCTAACCGTACTTACCAGTAACTTATATTTCCTTCCATAGGAATCCATTGTCTGGTTTTCAGCAGAAAAGTTTCAAAGTGTCGATTTTCACAAATTACAAATATTCCTTAAAAATCGCCTGTATGACTTAAACGCATTCTTTAAACTGTTTACAGGAGATGCACCAGTGCTGGATCCAGGATCCAACACTGAGTAAGAAAAAGTAACGATAACACTACTTACCTGCTAAGTGAATTTCCTCCCATAGGATAACATTGGTGATTCTATGTGAAAAAGTTTGTGTCAACTTTTAAAATACAATCATATTCCTTAAAAATCACTACTGTAACCAAAACGCTTTTACTCAACTGTTTACAGGAGATGTCCCAGGACTGAATATAGGATCCAGTCCTGTGGTTAGAAAAGTAATCCATAAAGTAACTAATTGCATTTAACTAGAAATTCACATTGAGCTCAATGTTGCATTGTGTTTGAAATTGTGTTGCCCATTGCAACAACTGTAACTACTGTACTTAAAACTCTATTGCCTATTTGCAAACTATTTAAACTAAAGTAATTCATTCTGAGAAAGTATATTTTGTAATGTAATGTATAATGTAATTACAATGTAATTTAATAAATAAAATATATAAAAATAAATAGTTTTAAAAAATGTAGTAAATCAGTATCAAAAAAATAAATATAACAATACATTTAAAAATTGTCATTTACAAAACCTTTGAAATTCACTGAAAAAACCATAGGTTTTAGGGGCGTTATAGTTAGAAATTAGCATTTAAAAAACCTTTGAAATTCACTGAAAAAACCATAGGTTTCAGACACGTTATAGTTAGAAATTAGCATTTAAAAAACCTTTGAAATTCACTGAAAAAACCATAGGTTTTAGGGACAGTTATAGTTAGTTGGACATTTCACTCGTACAAAACCCGTGAAATTCCCCTGTTATAGTTAGTTCAGCTAACTATAACTCGCGCCCCCGCAATTCACTGCTGATGACGTCACATATTACATCACTCATGACATGGTCAGTGACATCACTGATGACATCACTGATGACATCTCAAATGACATCACTGATGACATCATCCACGTGATAATCTGATGCACCTCCTCACACCCTAATATAACCTTTGATACACCCAATCTAAATTACAGACTGCCATTCGCAAAACCATAGACACTCCAACAGCAATAACTACATACCCACTCACTGATTCTTAGGTCTACACACACACATCCACTCACTCACCCGTACAGTCACTCATACTTATGGTCACTCAGTACAGGACTATCATATGCACTCTTACTCCTATATAGACACTCAAACACCGCCACTCATCCATAGAGGTACTCACACACCTAGTCAGTCATGCAAATAATTAAACACACTGCCATTTACTCACCTATACAGTTATACACACACCAGCTCACTTAATCATACAAATACTACCACATTGTTACGCTCTTATACAATCACTGATACAAGCACACACTCATCCATACAGCCACTATCACAATCACTCACTCTAAGCTTATAGCTATTTATATACTCCAACACACATATATACTGCCTTTCACATATGTAGTTACTCACACATGTACCACTGGGACATACATTCACTCACTAACACACTCTTACACACACTTACCCACCCATACAGTCTATCACAGATGCACTCTTGAAACCATCCACCCAGTGAATCACCCACTCACACATCTATGCACAGAGTCGCACACACCCCTCCCACACAAACACTCAGGCACCCATACAGATACTCAGACAACCATTCAATAACTCATATAGACACTCATGTAGCTATTCACAAACACATGCAGCCACTTACACAGCAACAGACAGACGGATACAGACATTCACCCAGTTTAGTCACTAACCCATGCATTCAGTAAGATACATTAAATCACTCACTTATAGAGTCAGTCACGCACCTACTAAATCATCCATACAGACACTTACACACCCAATCATTCTTCAATACGTCTTTTCCTATATATATTAAAAATATTTAAACTTTACAGAAACACACAGTCACTGGATGATGTCATCAGTGATGTCATTTGAGATGTCATCAGTGATGTCATCAGTGATGTCACTGACCATGTCATGAGTGATGTAATATGTGACGTCATCAGCAGTGCATTGCGGGGGCGCGAGTTATAGTTAGCTGAACTAACTATAACAGGGGAATTTCACGGGTTTTGTACGAGTGAAATGTCCAACTAACTATAACTGTCCCTAAAACCTATGGTTTTTTCAGTGAATTTCAAAGGTTTTTTAAATGCTAATTTCTAACTATAACGTGTCTGAAACCTATGGTTTTTTCAGTGAATATATATATATTTGATGAACGTTTGATCAACCCTCATGAGATTTTCAAAACTAGTTCGCCACTCATTTCAGCTGCTGTCTTGATAGTTTCGGGGTGATCCGTCAAGCGGGGGCTGGGAAAATGGGGGTCCCAAAATGCATTTTCCCCATTTTAATTTCCATAGGAACTTTAGACACGGCTACAGCCCGAACTGCTGAATGGAATTGCACCAAATTTGGTAGAAAGGTAGATGTTGGTTCACAGAATTGCCTTTTTGTGATTTGGTGTAAATCTGTTCAGTAGTTGTGGAGTTATTTAAAGAAATTTCCAATTGTATACATAGGGAAACGGAGAATCCGCCATCCCTTCCGAGCTTGTGCTGAGATCTGAATGGCTGCCAACACTTCAAACCAGGAAGTATTGGCAGGCATCTTGGGACTCGGCTTGAGGAGACAGAATCTGGTTGTTCCCTTAAGTATAGAGTGCACATTTCTCTGCTTGAATGCCTAATTTTAGCCCACAGACTGATGAGCTGTGACCTTGCTGCGCTGGTATGTACCCCCTCATTTTGTTACATGCTTGGGCCCACCGTATCATTTTTTTTGACCTTGACTTTTTCTCATTCCACGGTTTTTTCCAGGAAAGTGCAATGGCAAGAAGTTCTATGCTTCTTGCACATTCCTCTTAATTGAAGAGGAAGTTTTTCTCTGTATATGCCCTGGTTAATTTATTTTTATTTACCTGTTGATTAGGTCTTGGCACTTATTTTTTATGTAGGTGCATATGAATACAGAGGCTTTTCTTAACAGGTTTTTTGGACGTTTTGTCATGTGCGTTGTTGCTTATCGCTCTGACCACTTATTCTTTTTACACTTTGATTGTGGGATATATGTGGGCACATCTGGTGTGGGTATAGGGGTTATCACTCAATTTTGTGAGTGATCCATGTTTTTTGACCTGTGATTATATTATAGGGTTTTCTCTTTGTACAGGCAGCTCTATCTCATCTTTGATGGTCTCATTTGTTAGCCATAGCTTCATGCTTTGTCAGGTGCGCAGTTAGCTACTATGTATTTTTGGTGGATCTCTTTCTTGAGCCTTTCTTAACCTTGACAATTCCTATTTCTTTCCAAGTTGCTACATCTGTCCTGAGGAAGACCCTGTTAAATCATTTCTTTGGGGTCGAAATGTCAACTGTTTTGTCTTAACCACTTATTCATTAATGCAAGGACTATTTTGAGAAAAACCCTTGATTTGATTAAATTTTCTGTTTCTCCATATATAAGTTTGGACCTGTTGGTTGAGACTATTCTGTGTTATGCGCACTGTGTATATTCTTGCACTTTCTTATCACTTATCTTCACTTGCACTGCGACGTCACATGTAGCACTTTATCATTGTCTGAAATTGTCGCCCAATGAATGCAATCAATCTAATCATTAAAACTGAATAATTTTTCATATTTGTCATTGTAACAGCAGGATATTTTTATTCTTTGTTCCCCATCTCATTTGTTTAGTCTTTCTTAAATAATTGACTTTGGAACATTTGTTGTATTTATTGATTTTATACGCTAGTCCCATTGGAATACAGGATTACCCCTTTTCTTTATTTGATAGTTATCAAACAAGTCTGAAACCTGTTTCTAAGACCTGTAGTAGATGTAGTAGCCATCTCCCAGACCTGTGTAACTTGCTTTTAGCATAGAGCTATTGATTATTTGCTCTTAGCATAGAGCTATTGATTAGTTGGATAAACACTGTGGGGCTGATTCAGAAAAGTAGTTGTGACTTAAATCTCTATGGGAAATTGCATGGGAAAAACGTGTTTTTGGACTCCCTCCCCCCGTTTTCTCAGCCCCCGCTTGATGGGTTTCATGAAGATTTATCAAACGGTTGCCAAAGTTATTAGAAAAACAAACAACACTTTTCCCATGGAAACTAGGTCTAACTATAACTACCTACTAGGTAATTACCTAGTGGCAGTCACCAGTAGGTAGTTATAGTTAAGACCTAGTTTCCATAGGAAGAGCGTTTTTTCATTTCCCAATATCTTTGGCGCCGTTTGACGAATCTTGGCAAAAGTTTCTAAACTAATACACCACTCATTTCAGCTGCTGTGTTGAAAGTTTCGGCATGATCCATAAAGTAGGGGCCGAGAAAAAGGGGGGTCCCAAAACTCTTTTCCTCCATGTCAATTTCCATAGCAAACTTCAGACATGGCTACAGCCCAAACTGCTGAACGGAATTACACTAAACTTGGCACAAAGGTAGCTCTTGGTCCAGAAAGCACTCTTTTTGTTAAATGGTGTAAATCCATTCAGTAGTTCCTGAGAAATTTAAAGATTTCTCAGATATACAACTGTGGCCGCGGTGGATCTGCGAACCCTCCCCATCTCGGGCTTGGGATCTGATTGGCTGCAAACACTTCAAACCAGGAAGTGTTGGCAGCCATCTTGTGAACCGAGTCACAAGAAAAAACATTTAAAAAAATAAAACACCCTGATCCCCTAGGCCTGTTCAGGGAGTCCCTGTGGGACCCCCAGGGCCATAAAAAATGAAGCGCGGGCTACCACGCTTCATTTTCTTTAGGCCCCCGGGTGGCCCAGGTCCCAGGGGCAATTAAAAATAAAGATACTAGGGCCCACGCGGGCCCCCGCAGCCACAGGGACCGCCACCTCCCTGAGGCTAACAGATTGAAGTGCAGGGGGGCCATGCAGCCCCCCACAGGCCCGGGGACTGCCACCTCCCCAGGGCTATTTTTTTTAAATGCAGGGGGCCATGTGGCCCCGCCGCAGCCCCGGGAAATGCCACCTCCCCGGGGCTATAATGAAATAGGATGCGTGAGGGGGCTCCGACCTCCCTGGGGCTATTTTAAAAATAGGAGGGGGCCACGCAGCCCCCCTCCTGGAGCTGTAAATGGCCCTGAGGACCGCCATTTCCCAGGGCTGGATCCAGCAACTTCCCAGGGTGCCCACTCCCGGGACAATGCAGTTTGCTATGGGATGGCGGGAGCTAACAAGTGCTCCGGTTTGAGCAAGCGAGAGTATTTTGATCTCACTTGTTCAAAGTGGAGCACTTTGCTTTTTACACCCAGGGAGCTGCATCTTAGCAGATCCCTGTGGTTAAAAAGCAATGCCGGCTCACGCAGGAGGAGGGAGCCGGCTAGGACCGCGGGGGATTCAGGCACCCCCCGCGATCCCCAAGGAGATGTCCTTGCCCCAGGGATGGGGTCCCTGGGGCCAAAAATGGCCCAGGAGGGGGGCCGCTTGGGCCCCCTTCCTTGAAAAATATATTTTTTTAAATGGCCGGGCCCTGGGGTATGGGGTCCCCGGGGCCAAAATTGGCCAGGGGAGGGGGCTGCATGGCCCCCCTTCCCTTTAAAAATAAAATATAAACAAAGGCCTAGCCCCTGGGGATGAGGTCCCCTGGGCCGAAATCGGCCTCGGGAGGGTGGCTGCACGACCCCCCTCCCCTTTAAAAATAAAATAAAAACAAAGGCCTAGCCCCGGGGGATGGGGTCCACTGGGCTGAAATAGGCCTCAGGAGCAGGGCCACGCAGCCCCCCCCCTTCCGTTTCATATAATGAAAAAAAAGATGGAACAATGGGTCAGGCCCCGGGGGATTGGGTCCCCGGGGCCCAAAAGGGTCAAGGAAAGAGGGGCCGCGCAGCTCCCTTTCCTCAAATAAAAAAAAATCGGAAGCCGTCAACTCGCCGGGGGCCCCGCCCCGTTTGTCCATTTCTGTGGTTTTGTATGAGTAAAATCTGACCCTAACTATAACATCCCTGTAACCTTTGTTTTTCTTTTGTGAATTTCTAAGGTTTTTTTAAATTCTATTTGCTAACTATAACATCCTTGTAGCCTTTGGTTTTTTCAGTGAAGATATATATATATATATATATATATATATATCTATATATATATAGATATATATATATATATATATATATATTTTTTTTTTATTTTTTATTATTTTTTTTTACCTACTGGCGGTCGCCAGTAGCTAGTTATAGTTAGGACCTAGTTTCCATAGGAAAAGCGTTTTTGATTTGCCAATATCTTTGGCGCCGTTTGACGAATCTTCGCGAAATTTTCAAAACTAATGGGGCGCTCTGGTCAGCTCCTGTCTTGAAAGTTTCGAGGTGATTCGACAAGCCGGGGCCGAGAAAAAAGGGGGGTCCCAAAACGCGTTTTCTCCATGTTCATTTCTATAGGAACTTCTGTCGCGGCTACAGCCTGAACTGCTGAATGGATTTACACCAAATTTGGCAGAGAGGTAGCTCTTGGTCCAGAGTGCACTCTTTGCTTTAAATGGTGTAAAACCGTTCAGTAGTTTTTGAGAAATTTAAAAATAACAAATATCAATATCTGGTGACCGCGATCACGAGCTTCATTTTGATTGGCTGCAAACACTCCAAACCAAGAAGTGTTGGCAGAAAGGGTTAAAAATGGTTTAAAAAAAACAAAATGGGGCTGGGTAGAAACACCCTGACCCCCTAGGTCTGGTCAGGGGGTCCCACAGGAACCCCCAGGGCCAAAAAAGCATTTTTTTAAAAAGAAATTTGGCCGGAATCGCATTGGGTTGGCGAATCCGGCAGAAAATTAGTTTGTTTTTAAGCCCCCGGGTGGACCAGGTCCCGGGGGCAATGTTTTATTGTGGTGCAGGGGCCCCCGCAGCCCCGGGGACCGCCACCTCCCAGGGGCATTTCTGATAATGGGTGGGGGCACGTGGCCCCCATGCAGCCCCGGGGACCGCCCCCTCCTGGGGCTTTCTTATTAAAATGTGTAGGGGGGCTCCTTCCCCCCCACGCTGCCCCGGGGACTGCCACCTCCCCCGGGTTTGAAACTAAATAGGGTGGGGGGCCTCGTGGGCCCCCCAAGCCCCGGGGATGGCCACCTCCCCGGGGCTACTTTCTAAAACTGTGTGGGGGGCTCGAGCCCCCCCACTGCCCCGGGGACCACCACCTCCCCGGGGCACTAATTATTTAAAAATGGACCCCCGGCCCCGGGGACCACCACCTCTCCGGGGCTTCACAACAGTTGGGAGGGGGGCCGTGCGGCCCCCCTCCTGGAGCCCTCCTTGGCCCTTGGGACCACCACCCCCAGGGCCGGCTCCAGCAATATCCCGGGGTGCCTTCCCCCGGGACAGTGCAGTTTGCAATGACAGGGAGGGAGCACGGCTCCCGCCCTGTCATTGCAAACTCTGCTTCGCTTCATGGAAGCGAGAGAAGGAAACCTGCTCTCACTTCCATGAAGCGAAGCAGATTGCTTTTGGGCAAAGGAGCTGCATGTCAGCAGCTCCCCTTGTTCAAAAGCAATGCCGGCTCCCGCAGGATGCGGGGAGCCGGCTGGGACCGCAGGGGCATTGGGGCTCCCCCCGCGGTCCCCAACGTGTGGCCAGGCTCTGGGGGATGGGGTCCCCGGGGCCATAATTGGCCTCAGGAGGGGGGCCACGCGGCCCTCCTCCAAATGTAAAAATAATAAATAAAGGCTGGCCAGGCCCTGGGGGATGGGATCCCCGGGGCCAAGAGAGGCCCAGGGAAGGAGGGCCACGCGGCCCCCTCCCTTACAAATTCTTTAAAAAAAAAGAAAACGAGGCCATGCCCCGAGGGATGGGGTCCCCGGGGCCGAAATCGGCCTCTGGAGGGGGGCTGAGCGGCCCCCTTCCAGTTTTTTTTAAAACTAAAAATAATGGGTCAGGCCCTGGGGGATGGGGTCCCCAGGGCCCAAAAAATACTAAAAGAAGGGGGGCCACACAGCCCCCCTTCTAAAAAAAAGAAAAGCCGGCATCTCCCAACTGGTGGGGTGATGAGGTCCTCTTGTGTCCCGAGGACCTCAGGACTAAAGTGAACTTCATCCCCGAGCAGCAGTGGGCCAGGAGGCATGTTTGCAGAGTGGTGTAAAAAGGGGGCGTGTCCTCAGACCACTCTTAGAAATCCAGCTGTGTGGGGCTTACTGGAGGTACCTGGTGGGCTAGTTGACCCCCAGGGACCCTCAGGATTCAAGGGGACTTAATCCCCCAACCCAGAATGCACCAGGAGGCGTGTTTGCAGAGTGGTGGAGAAAGGGGGCATGGCCTGTGTCCACCTGTCAGCTATCCCACTATCTGGGGCATACTGGAGGTATCAGGTAGGATAGTTTGCCCCTAAGAACCCCCAGCAGCGAAGGGAACTTTAATCCCCATCATCGAGCGCACCAGGAAGTGCGTTTGCAGAGTGGTGGGGAAAAGGAGGCGTGGCCTGGTAGGAGAACTTGCAATCCTGCTGTGTGGGACTTACTGGAGGTAATAGGAGGGGTGGTTGGCCCCCAAGGTTGACCTTGGGGGCTAACTACCCCTCCTGTTACCTCCAGTAAATCCCACACAGTGGGATTGCTACGAGGTCTTCGGAGGCCACGCTCACCTTTCTCCACCACTCTGCAAAAGTGCCTCCTGGCACAGTACTGATTGGGGGATGAAGTCCACTTTACTCCTGAGGGACTTTGGCAGCCAAGTAGCCCTCCTGGTACCTCCTGTAAGTCCTACGCAGCGGAATTCCTGAGCGCTGGTCGGAGGCCCAGGCCCCTTTCTGCACCACTCTGCAAACGCGACTACTATGTTATAGTTAGAAATTAGCATTTAAAAAACCTTAGAAATTCACTGAAAAAAGCATAGGTTTCAGGGACGTTATAGTTAGGAATTAGCATTTAAAAAACCTTAGAAATTCACTGAGAAAAAACATAGGTTTCAGGGACGTTATAGTTAGAAATTAGCATTTAAAAAAACCTTAGAAAATCACTGAAAAAACCACAGGTTTCAGGGACATTATAGTTAGTTGGACATTTCACTCGTATAAAACCAGAGAAATTCGACCATTATAGTCAGTAGAGCTAACTATAACTTGCGCCCCCGCAATGCACTGCTGATGATGTAACATATTACATCACTGATGACATGGTCAGTGACATCACTGTTGACATCACTGATGACATCTCAAATGACATACATAACTGATGACATCATCCATTTAATATCTGATGCACCTCCTCACACCCTAATACAACGTTTCATACATCTACTCAAAAATACAGACTTACATTCTCGAAATCATAGGTCTACACACACATCCACTCACCCATACAGTCACTCATACACGCAGTCACTGATCAATACAGCCACTGAAATCCACTCATACACCTATACAGATACTCACACACCGCCACTTACCCACAGAGTTACTCACACACCTAGTCAGTCACCCAAAGTATCAATCACACTGCCATTTACTCATTATACAGTTATACACACACCACCTCACTTATTCATACAGATACTAACACATACTTACTCTCTTATACAATCACTGACACAAGCACACACTCATCCATACAGCCACTCTCACAATCACTCACTCTCACAAATACGCACTTATATACTCCAACACTCACATATACTGCCTTTCACATATGTAGTTACTCATACATGTACCATTGAGACATCCATTCACTCACCAACACAGCCATACACACGCTCACCCACCCATACAGCCCCTCACAGACGCACTCATGAACCCATACACCCAGTGAATCACCCACTCACACATCCATGCAGGGAGTCACACCCCCCCCACCCACCCACACAGACACTCAGGCACCCATACAGGTACTCAGACAACCAATCATTAACACATATAGACACTCATTTAGCTACTCACCAACCTATGCAGCCACTTACACACCAAATCGCAGACTGATACAGACATTCACTCAGATTAGTCACTCACCCATGCATTCACTAAGACACATTTAATCACTCACTTAAACAGTCAGTCACACACCCACAAAGTCATCCATACAGACACTCATACACCCACTCTTTTTGTTCAATACACCTTGGCGTATATATAGATAACATTCTTAAACTTTTCAGAAACACTCAGTCAAGGGGATGATGTCATCAGTGATGTCATCAGTGATGTCATTTGAGATGTCTTCAGTGATGTCACTGACCATGTCATGAGTGGTGTAATATGTGACGTCATCAGCAGTGCATTGCGGGGGCGCGAGTTATAGTTAGCTCTACTAACTATAGCAGACGAATTTCTCTGGTTTTAAACGAGTGAAATGTCCAACTAACTATAACGTCCCTGAAACCTGTCGTTTTCTCAGTGAATTTCTAAGGTTTTTTAAATGCTAATTTCTAAGTATTACGTCCCTGAAACCTATGTTTTTTTCAGTGTATATATATATATATATATATATATATATATATATATATATATATATACAGCACCTCGCAAGCTCAGCACCCAGTGCAATGGCACCGGTCACCCCACCCTAAAGCCAGCACTACTTTTGTGCACAGGTTATAAGGTTATAGTTACTTGAGATAACTATAACTGGTGAATGCCAGTGGTTTTGTTCATTTAAAATCATACTGAGATATTTTCACTTAACTATAACGTCCCTTTAAACTTTTTTTTCCTTCATTTTTTCCAGTGAAGATATATATATATCTTCACTGGGAAAAATGAATGAAAAAAAGATTAAAAGCACCTGCTACAGAGTTCTTTATATACTCAACAATATTCAGGCAATAATAAAAATGTCAAGATCACTCTGCTGATTAATGTACATGATGGAGAGATTTGGGTTTTGTCTAGTGGTAGTTTCCACTCATCACAAAGTAATGCAGCGAGTTAATGTTCAGCTGCAAAACACATGTAACATGCAGATCACATAATTGTATTTTATGTAGGTAGCTCAGTTGGTTGCTGCTTTTACCACTGCGATCCTTTTGTTACTTTCAGTTCACAAGCTGCAATCCTTATAATGTAGCACAGTGAGCTATGCACTGGCATCAAAGAGCTGCATACATACTGCAAGGTATAAGTTTAGAACCTTATGTTTTTTCCCACGCCTTTCATTATCCTATGGTTGCTAAAGAACGTTTATTTGGGTAGAAATTTCTTATCAGTAAAGCCACCCCTAATCACTTTGTTTCATTTTACATCTTGAGTTTATGCTTCTCCATACCAAGCATTCCTAACCCATAATACCTACCAATATGGATGACATGTGATGTACTCCTCATTGTCTAATGTAAGATTTCCTATACAATACATTGATTTACTCACATTCATGATTCATTGTCTCTGTATAATGTGTGTGTGTGATATGCAGTGCTTTGACAACCTACACTGGTACGAGTAGTACTATAAAAGAAACTAAATACAAGAGAGTGAGGTGCTATGGAGAGATGAGGAGCACTGTTGTAGGGTGGTAGTAAGGCAGTAAGGGAAGTGCGGAGAAGGTGGCCATTCGGGGGCACCAACAAAGATTGTCGTACCAGGCACTACAAGTGCTAAAGCTTGGCCTGCCGTAAATCAACTATTACTCGCGCCCAGCCATGCACAGTGTTATGATCAATGATGTCATTTCAGTTGTCAGTAGTGATGTTATCAATTATGTCATAGAACATCTTATGAGTGATGTAATATGTGAGATAATTAGCAGTGCATGGTGAGGGCAAGAGTTATAGTTACTTTAGGGCACGAGTTACAGTTACTTGTGATAATTACATAATTTCAGTGGTTTTGTTCATTTAAAATGGTACTGAGACATTTCCACCTAACTATGTCTCCCCTTCCATGCTCATGACGAGCTGGACTCGTCATGGCACACAGTGGTCGTGTGCTCATGACGAGTCCAGCTCGTCATGACCCCCAGCATCGGAAATCAATCTGGTGCGGGCACCAGAGGGATTCCCTTTTCTCCCCTAAAGCCTCGGGAGCTGGGGAAGAGCTTCCCCAGCTCCAGAGGCCCCCCCCCCCTGGTTTCCCTGAAATGACGATCGGCGCGCACGTCGCGCTGATGTCATTTCAGTGAAACCGAAACTGAAATGAGCCAAGAGGCTCATTTCAGTTTCAGTTTCTACGTGCTCAGGGGCTATCTCAGCCCCCTGAGCACGTAGAAACTCAGGAGAGGTATCGTTGGAAAGGGGAGAATCTCCCTTTCCAATGGTACCCCTCCTAGTGGATCCCTGCTTGGGGATCGCCCCAGGAGGGCGATCCCCAAGCAGGGATCCACCCACTAGGCACCAGGGAGGGGGGAGCGGCCCCTTGGGCAAGGGCCTTTGCTCCCCCCATAAACATTTTGGCATAATTAGTCTTTCTGCCCCCACGGGGGGGTAGAAAGCCCACTAGACACCAGGGATTTTTTTAGAGGATATTTATTAGGGGTGGGTGCCGATGCCCCCACCCCCCCCCGGCCACAAAATTAGTCTTTCTGCCCCCCCTGGGGGGCAGCTGGGGCAGTAGGCCCCAATCTGCCCCCCTGGGGGGGCAGAAAGCCCACTAGATACCAGGGATTTAAAAAAAAAATTATAGTTAGGGGTGGGGGCTGCCCAATATGGGCATGCCAATGCCCCCACCCCCCGCCGCAAAGATACAGTCTTTCTGCCCCTCCTGGGGGGCAGATGGGGGCAGTAGCCCCCAATCTGCCCCCCCGGGGGGGCAGAAAGCCCACTAGATACCAGGGATTTTTTTTAAATTATAATCTGGGGTAGGGGCTGCACAATATGGGCATGCCAATGCCCCCACCCCCGACGCAAAGGTACAGTCTTTCTGCCCCTCCTGGGGGGCAGAAAGCCCACTAGACACCAGGGTTTTTTTTCCCCTCAATAAATTTAGGGGTGGGGGTTGCCCAAGATGGGCATGCCAATGCCCCCACCCCTCCCCCCATGAAATTCCAGTCTTTCTGCCCCCCCTGGCGGGCAGATGGTGGCAGTGTCCACCAATCTGCCCCCCCGGGGGTTCAGAAACACCCTAGATGCCAGGGATTCTTTTTTTTATAGGCCCGGGGTGACGGCTGCCCAGAATGGGCATGCAAATGCCCCCACCCAAAACCCCCCCAAAAAAGACTTTCTGCCCCCCCAGGAGGCAGATGGGGGCAATAGTCCCTGATCTGCCCCCCCTCCGGGGAGGGGGCAGAAAGCCCACTAAGCGCCAGGGATTTTTTTTTATATAGGTAGGGGTGGGGGCTGCCCAGAATGGGCATGTCAATGCACCCACCCCAAAAAAATGCTACAGTCTTTCTGCCCCCCCTGGGAGGCAGATGGGACAATAGCACCTTATCTGCACCCCCCAGGGGGGCAGGAAGCCCACTAGCCACCAGTGATTTTTTTTTTACAAAGTTCCCCAGGTCTCCCGAGTAAAAATGGTGCCTGACTCGGTGGGAGGCCCAGTACCGCGACAGGCAAGGGCTCACTAACGTATTGAGGCGACCTCAAAATGGCCTATCACAAAGCGACCTGGTTTTGCAGGGGGTCCCATGACGTATTGGCCCGGGCTCGGCGGCCACCTAGGGACACCTACCAAACCCACACATTTCTGAAAAGTAGACACCCGGGGATTCCAGGGAGGTATGGCTTGCGTGGATCCCTAACGTTTCTACCCAGAATCCCTGCAAACCTGAAATTTGGCTGAAAAAATCACTTTTTCACACATTTTTGTGTGGTAAGTTGTAGCATCACGGGGCTGACTCAAATTTCCTACCACCTAGCGTTCCCCAGGTCTCCCGATAAAAATGGTGCCTGACTCGGGTGGGAGGCCCAGTACCGCGACAGGCAGGGCCCACAACGTATTGAGGCGACCTCAAAATGGCCTATCACAAAACGACCTGGGTTTGCAAGGGGGTCCCATGACGTTTTGACCCGGGGCTCGGCGGCCACCTAGGGAAACCTACCAAACCCACATTTCTGAAAAGTAGACACCCGGGGGATTCCAGGGAGGTATGGCTTGCGTGGATCCCCTAACGCTTTCTTACCCAGAATCCCCTGCAAACCTGAAATTTGGCTGAAAAAATCACTTTCTTCTCACATTTTTGTGTGGTAAAGTTGTGGCATCACGGCTGACACAATTTCCTACCACCCAGCGTGCCCCCAGGTCTCCCGATAAAAATGGTGCCTGACTCGGGTGGGAGGCCCAAGTACCCGCGACAGGCAAGGGCCCACAACGTATTGAGGCGACCTCAAAATGGCCTATCACAAAACTGACCTGGTTTTGCAAGAGGTCCCATGACGTTTTGGCCTGGGCTCAGGCCACCTAGGAAACCTGCAAACCCACACATTTCTGAAAAGTAGACACCCGGGGATTCCAGGGAGGTATGGCTTGCGTGGATCCCCAACGTTTTCTTACCCAGAATCCCTGCAAACCTGAAATTTGGCTGAAAAAAATCACTTTTTTCACACATTTTTGTGTGGTAAAGTTGTGGCATCACGGGGCTGACACAAATTTCCTACCACCCAGCGTTCCCCAGGTCTCCCAATAAAATGGTGCCTCACTCGGGTGGGAGGCCAAGTACTCGCGACAGACAAGGGCCCAAAACATTTTGTGATAGGCAATTTTGATGTCGCCTCAATACGTTGTGGGCCCTTGCCTGTCGCGGGTACTTGGGCCTCCCACCCGAGTGAGGCACCATTTTATCGGGAGACCTGGGGAATGCTGGGTGGTAGGAAATTTGTGTCAGCCCCATGATGCCACAACTTTACCACACAAAAATGTGTGAAAAAGGGATTTTTTCAGCAAAATGTCAGGTTTGCAGGGGATTCTGGGTAAGAAAACGGTGGGGGATCCACGCAAGCCATACCTCCCTGGAATCCCCCGGGTGTCTACTTTTCAGAAATGTGTGGGTTTGGTAGGTTTCCCTAGGTGGCCGCCGAGCCCCGGGCCAAAACGTCATGGGACCCCCCTTGCAAAACCAGGTCGTTTTGTGATAGGCCATTTTGAGGTAGCCTCAATACGTTGTGGATCCTTGCCTGTCACGGGTACTTGGGCCTCCCACCCGAGTGAGGCACCATTTTTATCGGGAGACCTGGGGAAACGCTGGGTGGTAGGAAATTTGTGTCAGCCCCGTGATGCCACAACTTTACCACACAAAAATGTGTGAAGAAAGGGATTTATTTCAGCAAAATGTCAGGTTTGCAGGGGATTCTGGGTAAGAAAACGTTGGGGGATCCATGCAAGCCATACCTCCCTGGAATCCCCAGGGTGTCTACTTTTCAGAAATGTGTGGGTTTGGTAGGTTTCCCTAGGTGGCCGCCGAGCCCCGGGCCAAAACGTCATGGGACCCCCCCTTGCAAAACCAGGTTGTTTTTGTTAGGCCATTTTGAGGTCGCCTCGATACGTTGTGGGCCCTTGCCTGTCCCGGGTACTTGGGCCTCCCACCCGAGTGAGGCACCATTTTTATCGGGAGCCCTGGGGGAACGCTGGGTGGTAGGAAATTTGTGTCAGCCCCGTGATGCCACAACTTTACCACACAAAAATGTGTGAAAAAAGGGATTTTTTCAGCAAAATGTCAGGTTTGCAGGGGATTCTGGGTAAGAAAACGTTGGGGGATCCATGCAAGCCATACCTCCCTGGAATCCCCCGGGTGTCTACTTTTCAGAAATGTGTGGGTTTGGTAGGTTTCCCTAGGTGGCAGCTGAGCCCCGGGCCAAAACGTCATGGGATCCCCCCTTGCAAAACCAGGTCGTTTTGTGATAGGCCATTTTGAGGTCGCCTCAATATGTTGTGGGCCCTTGCCTGTCGCGGGTACTTGGGCCTCCCACCCGAGTGAGGCACCATTTGTTTCGGAACACCTTGGGGAACGCGGGGTGGGTGGAATTTTGTGGATCCACGCAGATTCCAGAACTTTCCACCACAGAAAAGTGAGGAAAATGTGTTTTTTTTGCCAATTTTTTAGGTTTGCAAGGGATTCTGGGTAACAGAACCTGGTGAGAGCCAGTCAAGTCACCCCATCCTGAATTCCCCTGGGTGTCTACTTTTCAAAAATGTATAGGTTTGCTAGGTTTCCCTAAGTGCCGGCAGAGCTAGGGTTCAAAAACTACAGCTAGGCACTTTGCAATAAAAGGGTCATTTTTCACTGTGAAGATGTGGTGCGTCCACGTTGCGTTTTGCGCTGCTTC
Source organism: Calotriton arnoldi (assembly GCA_963921515.1). NCBI lineage: Eukaryota > Metazoa > Chordata > Amphibia > Caudata > Salamandridae > Calotriton > Calotriton arnoldi. The sequence continues at coordinate 77,344 of CAWUFW010016848.1, forward strand.
CTGTCGCGGGCACTAGGCCTACCCACACAAGTGAGGGACCATTTTTTCCAGAAGACCTTAGGAAACGCGGGGTGGGTGGAATTTTGTGGATCCACGCAGATTCCAGAATTTTCCACCACAGAAAAGTGAGGAAAATGTGGTTTTTTTGCCAATTTTTTAGGTTTGCAAGGGATTCTGGGTAACAGAACCTGGTGAGAGCCAGTCAAGTCACCCCATCCTGGATTCCCTGGGTGTCTACTTTTCAAAAATGTATAGGTTTGCTAGGTTTCCCTAAGTGCTGGCAGAGCTAGGGTTCAAAAACTACAGCTAGGTACTTTGCAAAAAAAGGGTCATTTTTCACTGTGAAAATGTGGTGCGTCCACGTTGCGTTTTGCGCTGCTTCCTGTCGCGGGCACTAGGCCTACCCACACAAGTGAGGTACCATTTTTTTCGGAAGACCTTGGGGAACGCGGGGTGGGTGGAATTTTGTGGATCCACGCAGATTCCAGAACTTTCCACCACAGAAAAGTGAGGAAAATGTGTTTTTTGCCAATTTTTTAGGTTTGCAAGGGATTCTGGGTAACAGAACCTGGTGAGAGCCAGTCAAGTCACCCCATCCTGGATTCCCCTGGGTGTCTACTTTTCAAAAATCTATAGGTTTGCTAGGTTTCCCTAAGTGCCGGCAGAGCTAGGGTTCAAAAACTACAGCTAGGCACTTTGCAAAAAAAGGGTCATTTTTCACTGTGAAAATGTGGTGCGTCCACGTTGCGTTTTGCGCTGCTTCCTGTCGCGGGCACTAGGCCTACCCACACAAGTGAGGTACCATTTTTTTTTGGAAGACCTTGGGGAACGCGGGATGGGTGGAATTTTGTGGATCCACGCAGATTCCAGAACTTTCCACCACAGAAAAGTGAGGAAAATGTGTTTTTTTTGCCAATATTTTAGGTTTGCAAGGGATTCTGGGTAACAGAACCTGGTGAGAGCCAGTCAAGTCACCCCATCCTGAATTCCCCTCGGTGTCTAGTTTTCAAAAATGTATAGGTTTGCTAGGTTTCCCTAAGTGCCCGCAGAGCTAGGGTTCAAAAACTACAGCTAGGCACTTTGCAAAAAAAGGGTAATTTTTCATTGTGAAAATGTGGTACGTCCACGTTGCATTTTGAGCCATTTCCTGTTGTGGGCACAAGGCCTACCCACACAAGTGAGGTACCATTTTTATCGGGAGAATTAGGGTAACACAGAATTGTAGAGCAACTGTTATTACCTATTGACTTTCGATGCATTTCTGCCTTCCAAATGAAAGACAATGTGTAAAGAATAAGTCATTTTGAAAAATGACCTATAATTCTCATGCTAGTATGGGTACTCCCTATTTCGGAAATGTGCAAATATCTACTGTTTCTAAAATCTACATTTTGTTCCCATTTCAGAAATACATAGGTGTCTTTCATAACAATTTTTCCATGTATACATTTTCCCAAAATAATTGCTATATACCCGGTACATAATAAAAAACCATTGCAAGATGCTGCTCAGTTATTGGCTCTGGGTTCGTCGGGTTCTTGGTGAACCTACAAGTCCTATATATCCCCACAACCAGAAAGGTCCAGCGGATATAACGGTATATTGCTTTCAAATAGCTGTCATAATTAGAAGAAGTTACAGGTGAAAACGTTGACACAAATGGCTGTTTTTTTCAACTAATTTTCAATTTTTCCTTTATTTAACTGTTAGTTTCTATAAGGAAAACTTTAAGGATCTACACAAATGACCCCTTGCTGAATTCAGAATTTTGTCTACTTTTCAGAAATGTATGGCTTTCTAGGATCCATTATTGGTTTCATACCCATTTCTACCATTAACTGGAAGGAGGTTGAAAGCACAAAACATAGCAAAAATAGGCTGTGTCCCAGAAAAATGCCAAAACTGTGTAAAAAAGTTGGTTTTCTGACAAAAGTCTGCTTGTCCCTGAAAGCTGGGAAGATGGTGATTTCAGCACCACAACCCCTTTTTGATGCCATTTGCAGGGAAAAACAAGACGCTTTCATCTGTAGCCCTTTTTTCGTATTTTTCCCAAAAAAAACAACATTTTGCTGTATTTTGGCTAATTTCTGGGTCCCCTCCAGGAGAATCCACAAACCCTGGGTACCTTTACAATCCACATGATGTTAGAAAAAAAGGACGCAAATTTGGCGTGGATACCTTATGTGGTCAAAAGTTACAGGGGCCTAAGCGCGCACTACCCCAAATAGCCAAAAAAAGGCTTAGCACAGGGGGGGAAAAGGCCTAGCAGCGAAGGGGTTAACTTTTGTTTTTACAGTGAATTGTTTTTGTTTTTTTGGAATACCTAACTTTAACTGCCACTTTAACATTTTTTTTGTTCAGTGAATTTCTAGGGTTTTTTATAATGTAAGTTATTGTCGATATATAAAAGGCAGGCCTATTGGTTTTGTCAAGGGCTTATTGCAATGTCTGCAAATAATTATTTAAATAAAGCATTTGTAATGAAAGCAAAATTAAACAAGTTTCAGAGTCTTTGGTTTACCCTCTTCAAGCCACATGATGCAGCCGTAAAGCCAACCACAAGAGGTCCCTGTATTCCCAAACTGAAGAGCAAAAGCTCCAGTTTATGGAATGCTTAAAAATTATCAACTTTTCCTGGGATTATGTTATACAGACCCCAGGTAAAATAGCATTTTTTTTCTGAGGGGCCTCGCCCCCCACAACATTTAAATAAATGCTGGTGGTGCCCTTGCCCAGATTAGGGCATCACCATGCATCCAAATATATTTAAATTAGCCCAAAAAGGGTATTTTGGGGCTCTCCTTCCCTGAGCCGTGAGTAATAAATGAGTGGTTCCAGATGCTCATTTATTATTCTTTCTTTCTTTCTAGAGGGGTTTATTAATATTAATATTTTTGTGGGTGCCCCGTTGCCCACCCACATCTTTTAAATATGTTGGGAACCATAGAGTAAGCCCCAAAGACCTCAAGGCCCTTGCCGACACCCCTGGCAAGAGCCGCCCACTTTTCAGTTTTGTCAGTGACCCGGTGCCCACAGTTTTCTCTGCCCATGGGCAGGGAAAATTGAAAATGTTTGTTTCCTCCCAGGCGATTGGGGGCTGCACGTCCCCCTCCCTTAAAAAAAGTACACGGGCTCCACTAGGATGTGGTCACTGAGGCCTTAGTATGACTCGGGAAGGGGGGCTGCATGCCCCATCTTTAAAAAATGTCAAGCCTCCAGGGGATGGCTCGAAGAAGGGGGCTGCTAACCTCCCTTTGTTAAAAAAATAGCAGGGCCCAGGGATTGGCTCTCCAGAGCCGAAATCGGGTCAGGGATGGGGTGAGTGCCCCCTACCACCCAAAAATGATAGCTCACCAACCCAGGGCTCGGGCCCACCCGGGGGTGGGGGCCATTTTTTCAAAAGGGAAGGGAGCCTGTTTTAATTTTTATCTCAAATTCGCAACAAGAAGCTACAAAAATCCAATTCTTTGGTATAGCTTATTTTTCTCAAGTGATTGGGTTTATAGACGGACTCATGTTTTAATACATCCACGGTCTGAAACAGAGTACATGTATCGCAATAGAAAGAGTCAGCACTCCTTAAATATGCAAATAGTGTGCAATGTCACATGCCTGGTCACAGACCTAGTTGGTTGATACCAAAGGAGCATTCATGACGTTTACATCTTTAGAAACTGTGGATTATATGAGTGACTAAGCGGAGGGATTGGAGATGGATGGTTGTTAGTTAAATGTTATTTTAATTTAACTTTTGTGTTAAATTATGGATCTATTTAATATTTCTAAAACAAGTTTGTTAAATTTCAGGTGACAGTCTATGTGCATTATGAACATTGATAATGACTCCGAACTTTAATCCTGAAACACCTACACAAAAGAGGTTCAATGCTGTTCGAAACCAACAAGCGTTTTTTCAGCAGCTATTTGGCTTACTGAAAGGCAGATTCCGCTACCTGCACAAAAAGTTGGGGTGACCTAGAACATGATCCAGCTCTGTGCATAATGTAGCCATTTGAAATAGACTTCCGATGTACCCTGAAAATAAAGAAACTGACGAAGATGATGTAGAAAATTACTCTTCAAATACTACCAACCCAAGAGCATCATGTTGCAAGGGCTGTAGAGTCATGTGTGTGCAGGGATAAAGTCACTAACAACTACTTTTAAGGTAGACATCACATGTATAATTACAAAGACAGAACAAACAAAACGTATAGATAAATAAATTAAAGATTTATGTTTATTGACAGATTCATTTGAAGATGAACACTTTAATTTTCACCATATTAATCCAGATTTTGAAACATATTTTTGTTTAGGACAAAGAAAATGCTTCCTATTTCTAGAAAATAGTCAAATTATTTGTATTTCTATTAGCGCCTGTTAGGCTAGCCACTCCTGAAGCCCAGGACTTTTGCAGGGGTGACAAAAAGTCCACCCAGTCCACTTTTGAAGGACTCTGAAAGCCTGCTCAAAAGCGGCAGGCGCTGACAGTTGTTCCCTAGGGGGAAAGGGGTTGGGATGAGAGAGAGAAAAGATAGTCTCTCAGGTATTTGTCCTTGTCTCCTCAAGCTCTCCTTGTCTTCAGACAGCAGAGTTCTGTGGTTGTATTTTTTTCGAAAAATCGTATGATTACTTGAATATTTCCCACTGTTAATTTAATAATAGTCTCAATACCAGGTATTCTATTATAAATCATACTTCTGCTTATTGCTCACAACTTTGTTTTAGAAACCCAGCTTCTAGGAATTCTTTAGTGTTGACTGCCAATCGCGGGCAACACTCCCTTTACCTTCAACGAGATTAGGTCCCTTTAGTAAAAGTTCTTTGATTAAAAATACCTTTGCAGGTTTCTTGCTGTTAATAGCATAATGAGGAGTCGTTTCCTTTTGAAGGCTTACAGGGTTTTAAAACAATGTCACCAATTGTTGCCACAATTTACAAACCAACAGTTTTATTTTCTTTGGAAGTCTGAAAGGTTTTTGCAGGGATTATGTCATAGAGTTCCTTGACTTCATATGATTGTATTTCTTCTCAGAGGGTAATTGTCTTTCATTATTAAATAAACATCAAACAATATTGCACTAATCTTGTATTCTTTTGCTCACAGGTCCTTTGCAGGAAAGAATTGGGATACATGCCTTTCTAACTTATCTTTTTACATGATATGCCGGCGTGATCTACTTGCAACTGATACCAGGATCATGAGGCAAGCGGGGGAGAGAGCCTTAATATGCAGGTAAGTAGTTTCAGAGTATTACCTTGTGTCAGTTTGATGGTGAGTGGGAGCAATGAACCAAGCACCTTGTTCGACTGAAACAAAGTCAAGCATGAGCCTTGTGGCTAGGGTGTGTATTCACACCGCCCCAGTTAAGATGGCTGTCAATGCACATGATCTTTTGGAAGACTTGCAAGAACAGGTAAGATGTCAATAGTGTTGTCTGCAAAACACAAAATGAGATTACCGGTTCATGGGAACCGCGTTGGAAACCTCTTCCACAGTTTTTACCAGGCAAAGGGAGGCCTTTTTAGGTCTCGCCTGAGCCAGTGCATGCGCTGCTCTGGCGAGACATTTAGTGAGTGGGCTTTAAAAAGCCGACCACAGCTTTTTGTCTGGCCTAGAGCGTGCGGTTACGCGCACAGTTACGAGCAGAGGCGCCATCTGGCTTTCCTCTCTCGTCATGGGCACGCGCGCACGCACGCACCACTCGCGTGCTTGTTCATTCATGCACCTTTTTTCCTCCTGACTTCCAGTTTACCTCTCCCAGTCCGCAGATTTCATGCAGTGATTGCGGACTCATGAAATGCATACTACTTTGATCTGTGACCTTTTTGTGGTGCTAATCGGGTTCCTGCTATCATTATACCTTGCTCATTAATCATATTTCCTGCCGCCTGTCAGGCTGCCAGACGTCCCAGGCCCTGGGTGCGCTGGCAGCGCTCTGCCTTTGCAGATTATTACAGTGCAGCCGCACTTTGGCTTCTCGTCGCCAGAGCCCCATCAAGAAAGCTGTGCACCCGTATTTTCTCTTTTGACTCTGGCTTGATCTCTCCTACCGTTTGGTTGGGCATTTTCTTTAATGTCTTTTTTTCATTTCTTGGGCTGTATGCGATATTTTCGTTTTATTAGGTGGCATAGAAGGCTTCTGTCCCCTGACTTATCTTCTCCATTTCTCCAGATTAGTTTAGTTTTGTTATTCTCGCTATATATTCCTTTTCCAACATGTCGCCCAGCCTTTCAGCCCGTGAGACGATTCTGTAGTCCTTTCTTTATGTTTTTCACGCATGGAATAGGACGTCTTCTTGATCATGCCGCCCCCTCCGGGTTCGGCGTTCTCGCACGGTTTTTTACATTTAAACCCCCTTCTGAAATTATACTATCATTCCAGGCCGCCGGTCATCACTGGCGGGAGGATCCATACACACTCTGTACCCTGGTCCACGCACTCGGCGCCAGAGTTCTACCTGAGGTAAGTGTGCTGCGGTGCCGAGTTGTGCTGGTTACCTCACCGAGGAATCCGGCCCTCCGCCTCCTTGGTCGTGATTATATCTTGCCTTGCTTGGCGACCATTTAGTCTTAGTGATCTCAGGTTTTTATGTAGCATAGCCTTGATGTTGCTATCTCTCTGACCTCTATACAGCCAGTTATTTCGGGTATGTATCCCTTGGGTCCTAACCTGTTCTTCCATTTAAGTACATTAGCCCACCACCCCTCTATGCTTGCCGTTTATTTGTTACCCTCACACCCTCGTGCTTCAGAGGGCACACGTTATGCCTAATTAGCCCCTAAATCTCCCTAATGTTGCATCCACACGTTACAGGCTTTTTATCATTGTGCCAGATCATCCCTGACTTTATGTTTTCAATTCAAGTGTTCTTTGAGGTGTCCACTTACGCCTAGACCCCCTTTTTTATCTTTTCATATGTTTATGTATATTTCTTTTTGGGTCTGTTTAACCCCTATTCAGGTGCATTGTCTTATGTATGGGGTTTTTTCTTGCGTTTTGTCAGGTCTCCCAGCAATTTATGTGACCCTGCGAGAGCTCTACCTACACGGTTTGCCTCCATGGCGACCCCTCATCAAATTCGGCCCTGATATATTGGCCCTCACCATCTTCTATGTCGCCTATCGTGTCTCTCTTTCTATGAATATCTCATGAGTCCATTCTGGTCGGCTACTTCATCGACCATACTGGGTAAGCGGGGTAACCCCCAAGCATTTGCCAATATGCCATCACTATATACTGAAATCAGGAACAGCAATGACACCGGTGTTAGAGAAATGACACACCAGCCCAAATGTGTAATAAAGGCTCTGGGAAAGTGTCTGCCCTTTTCCCTTGTGCTACGTATTTCATACATAAATATAACGTGATAACAACTGAACAGGAGCCCTTGTGGAGTTTTAACTCTGTTTAATCCACTTTCTTTTCCTAGGTGCCTCATGTCACTGCCATGCGCTACCACCCACCCCGGTAAGTCCAGGCTGTCTAGCTGAATATCACAGTATGGCCATTTGTAGCAATGCCATCTCTGAAGGACTTAGGTCCGGTCGACCCCTTGGCACAGGCCCCATGAGTGCGAAATCTACTGTTACTCCTAGTTCTGCCACATACTTTCATAAATTGTGAACCTTAGTGCTAAGTGCAATTTTAACCTAAAGGATACTTGTCTTTTGTGTTGTACAGTTAATATAGATTTCTGTTTTTTAGTCTCTCCTTCTAGCACCACCATTTTTAGGTCTTGCCTACGCAACGCTTGCACTGTCTCTTACAGGCATGCTGTATTCAGGGTATGGACTTGAGCCTCCGCCCATTTTCCACACATCTTATCAATTGGCTCCAGTTACTGCCCTTTCTAAATGGTTACTTTTGATTTGTGAATAGCCTTAGTAGTCCCTCCTAAGTACCGCCTTTTCTCCTTTTGTAGCCTCCCATGAGGACTGGCCCTCTTACGTCTGTTGTTATGTGCTCTACCGATTGTCTCGTGTTATCACTTCATTGCAAAAAAAAAAATTTGCAATGCAATAGGTCTTGCATCACTGAAAGTTTGAGCTATTGGTGTTGCAAATAATAATGCAACGCCGATAGCTCAAACTTTCAGTAATGCGAGACCTATTGCATTGCAAATGCTTGTTTAATAAAGCCTTAACTGTTGATTTCCAAAGGGGTAACAATATCTCATGGGTGCACCTGGGGGTATACATGATTGAAGGGCCCGCATAGAGTCACAATATCTGTCAGAGGCAACTGGGGAGGTGTGGGAACATGGCTAAAGAGCACTGCATGGCGCAGATTACGTATGTAACATCATTTAGAGTCCTAACAGTTCTTCACCCCAAAGGCTGACATACAGGACATGGTTTGTTTGGGAACAAAGTGACCAAGTGCGGGCATGAACTACGGGAGCAGGTTCCCAGGACTGTTCTTTCCAATCCATCAAGTAACTAAATACTCCTTTACTACATTGAGGATCCTTGTTTTTATGTACCTCATACTCCCATTGTCCATTGACTTTAGAAGGCAATGGTGGAACTTCAGTTTGTGCACGAACGGAGTAAGGTCATATACCAGATGGATTTTGTAATCCTCAGGTAGAATCTATATTACTGCCACTGGATTGATAATTTGACAAATAGGAAATGGCCCCAGAGATCGAGGATGCAAGTTTCAAGAGTCCTCCATTCTCAAATTTCTTGAAGATAACCACACCAGTTCTCCTTCCATATACTCTGGTGGTAGAACTCGATATTTGTCTGCTTGATTTTTCATTTGTTGTTGATAGTATGCTATGTGTTGTTTAAATTCTAGTTTCAATTATTTTTTGTGATGATCCTTCACTGAAGGAACAGAATTGTCACAAAGCATTGATTCCAGTAGTGTCATTCTGGAGTGGAATCCGTTTATACAATAAAACATAGAAAGTCCAGTAGCGCCGTGTGAGCTATTAATATACACACATTCTGCTAAATGAAGGGCTTTATCCCACTCAGTGGTCCAAGTAGCTATCAGACACCGTAAAATTTGTTCCAGGAATTGATTTACGTGTTGGTTTTTCCATCCTTCTGTGGATGATAGGCGAATGATGAACGGACATCTACATCCAGGAATGTACACAAACTATGCCACAACTACATTTTTTCAATGGCGCAAAATGTGCCATTTGTCAGAGTAAATGACTGTTATCCACACAACAGTGTAGACATTCAATTCAGGTAAGATGTCGCAGAATCCATACTCAAGGCATTCCAAGGTATGGCTTTTATGGTCAAAATGTATAGTGACCCTGAGGGGTGTGTATGTGTGGTTTTATTGCAAATGCATGTAGGACATGTCTGTATATTGTTGTTTACATCCCTTGATAAGGAGGGCCACCGGAACCAATGTTTACATATTTCTGTAGCCTTTCTTTCACATAGATGCCCTGCAAGAACAGTACTATGCCTCCAATGTAATACAATGTCAATTAGTTCTTGAGAAGGTATTGTGATCATCATTATATAGTACGTTATTATGAACTCTCTGCCCTTTACTTTTATCCCATTTTTCTACATCTGTGATTTTACTGGCCTTCTTGATTTTAGATCGGAATTCTTCATAGTTACAAATTGCAATTATTTCTTGTGGAGTTTCTTAAACTTTCCCTACAGCTGAGAAAACGTAGGCGAGAAAGCGTGTCTGCCTTAAGTTGTTTGGAGCATGGGCAATGAGTAATAACAAATTTAAAAGTAAGACAAACTATTGGCAATGTACCCTGTATAGACCAAGCACCTGACCCGTTATCCCTAGTTATATTTCTAAAGATGGAAATCACCCATCACATATGTGCACACCGTTAATGCACCCACTGCCACGATGCAATCCAATACAGGATTATAACAATTTAAACAAAAAACCAAAGGTGCACCACTTAATGATAATATAAAAAATATTACAATCCATATCCATAATGTAAATCTTTTATAATCTTCTTTTATTTATATCGAGCTTGTAAAAAGAGACAGCCGACGCGTTTCGTCCAGTAAAGGACTTCTTCAGGGCATAAGAATAAAGACCCGGACACTTCCAGTTAAATCAACGTCGAGGAGTCCGCAATAAATAAATTTGTTGGTCCAGATAACACGCACTTTTTCAACGGATGGATATCATAACGAAGAGTATCTCACTCTCACAATTTGTAGAAATCTAAGGTCAGATAACACTTCATCAGACCTTATCTGTAGCCACGCCTTTAATCCGGTGGACTTGAGATCACAGGACAAATACCTGATCAACCTAAATATGGCTGCGACAGAATCCAAAGCACTCTTCCTATACAGCGGGTGAGAGTGAGATACTCTTCGTTATGATATCCATCCGTTGAAAAAGTGCGTGTTATCTGGACCAACAAATTTATTTATTGCGGACTCCTCGACGTTGATTTAACTGGAAGTGTCCGGGTCTTTATTCTTATGCCCTGAAGAAGTCCTTTACTGGACGAAACGCGTCGGCTGTCTCTTTTTTACAAGCTCGATATAAATAAAAGAAGATTATAAAAGATTTACATTATGGATATGGATTGTAATATTTTTTTATATTATCATTAAGTGGTGCACCTTTGGTTTTTTGTTTAATAACAAATTTAAGTTCACTAAAAAATAACAACCAACACATCTTTCTAGGGGTAAATGCCCTGGCAGCAAGGTAGAACTGTAGGTTCTTATGGTCTGTGTATATCATGACCGTGTGCCAGGCTCATAACAGGTTGTGTCGCCAGTCTTGAAATGCCAGCTTTAGTGCCAGGAGCTCTCTTTCAGCAATTGTGTAGTTTTGCTCAGCGGGGAGGACTTTTCTTAGACAAGAAAGCTATCGGATGCATGTGCACTGAGATCGCATCATCTCTGAGAACGTAACCCCACAGCCACATGCGAAGCATCAGCCTCTACATAGAATGGTTCATTAAGATCTGAGTGACGTAGCACAGGTGTAGTGGTGAATAATGTTTTGAGAGTTTGGAAAGCTTTCTGGGCTTTTTCTGTCCACCAAAAAGAGATTTTATTTTTTTAACAAACTGGTAATGGGAGCAAGTATGCCAGATAAATAGATAACTAATGGACTTTAAAAATTGGCGAAGTGTAAGAAGCTTTGAACTTCTTTGACTGAGATCAGAGCTGCTAAATCAAGGATCACCTTTACTTCCTTCTGATCCACAGTGATCCCAGCTGGAGAAAGGAAATAGCCTAAAAACTCCACTGTGGTTACATGGAAGGAACAGTTCTCCAATTTGTCGAACAGATCGTTCTCACATAGGTGTTTGATAACCGCCCTCACACATTTGACATGTTCTTCTGTGGTTTGGGAGTAGATTAATATGTCTTCTATGTAAACAACTACACAAGCGGCCAGAAATTCTTGTAACACCATGCTAATGAAAAACTAGAAAGATAACGGAATGTTACAGAGTCCGAGGGGCATGGCATTGTACTCAAATTGGTCGAACTTCGTACAGGAGGCAGCCTTTCATTTTGTTGCCCTAACGGACTCCTACAAGTGGTAGACAACCCAGAGATCCAGGCTGGTGTATAGAGTGGAATTAAGGACTTGATCCAACAAGATCGGTATAAGTGGAAAGGGATACTTATTTTAAATGGTAGCATTATTCAGAGCACAGTAATCGATACAAGCCTGTAACTTTCCATTTTTCGTAGACACAAAGAAAAGTGTAGGCGAGTTAGGTGACGTTAAGTGGTGAATGAAGACACTTGTAAATAGATCGGCCAGATATTTTTTCAAGTGTTTGATTTCTGGTTCAGCTACAGCATAAAATCTGCTACATGGCAGAGCAGCCCCTGAGATTAGAGCTACACTGCAATTATATGTCCTATGCAGGGATAATTGAATAGCCTCTAGTTCATTGGAAACATCCTGGATTTCCAGATAACATTGTTGAAAAGTCATATTTTTTTTCTTGAGTTGCAGCACAAGTTTGTGAGATAACGCGATTTGGGGTTTCTTAATAACAGGAGTCCCAAAAATGTCTTGAGTCCAATGTGACTTTTCTGAGAGTGCAGTCAATTCTTGGGTTATGTTGCCATAACCTAGGCACTCCCTGTAGAGCACCAAAAACCGGAGTGTCAATGAGATCAAAACGGATCCATTCCATATGACCATTTTCGCAAACCATAACTACCAGCTCAGTATGATAGCCAATAAGCCCTGAGGAGAGTTCTGAACCATTATCTCCCCTTACAGGCTCAGGCTGTGATTTGCAAACCTTAGGTAGCCCCAAACTGGAGGATAAGGTTAAATCTAGGAAATTTCCTGTACCTCCTGAATCTAGTAGCATGGGGATGACTTTCCTTACTTGTTCAGAAATAATTACAGTGGCAGTGATGGTCAAGTGTCTGGGTATGCTATTGACAGTATTAGTAAGATACTGGGTGATCGTTTCGGACCTTTTCCTTCATAAGTCAATCTCTTCCCTTATCAAATTTCTTCGTTTTCCAGCTGTTTGTTTTCCGCTTCTAACTAGGCTACAATTCTTTTAGGGGGGGGGTTGGGATTATTAAGCCAGTCACAATCAAAATGTCCTGGTGTTCCACAGTATAGACATAGATTCAACTTCCTCTTTCTTTTTTTGTCCTCTTAGAGACCATAATTCCCCCCAATCTCCTCTGGTTTACAGTCTTACTCTTTCTTTCATGGAGCTACTTTGGTATCTCTGCAAGATCGTTCTCCCTTCTTTCGCCTAGTTGATGACCTAGTTTGAACCAATCAAGGGGGGTGGGGAGAGAGAGGTCAGGTTCAATGTGGACTCAGCCTCCTGTTTTACATTGATAACCAAAAGAAGTGCACTTGTGATTAGAGTAACAGTCCTATCGGAAGTATAGATAAGGATTTAAGGAAAATGACGAGTTTTCTTAAAATAACCCTCACCCACCAAAGTGACCCATGGTGGCATGCTTCATCATCGGGTTCTTCCCGCTGTGGGACGGGCGTGCTACGACTGACGGAGACATGGGAGCACTTTGTAGGGTGTTGACTATGAGGGGATGGGAGTGGGAGGGTCAAAACAAGTGTGTATTATTAAAAAATACCTGGCTACGTGGAGTCTAAATTTTATTAAATCCTGTAGCTGGTACTGTTAAAAAAGGGGGAAATGGAGACTTACACTATGATGGGTGATTATCTCCTGATCTAGTTTGACCACAAAATCTATAAATTCTGAGCATTCTTCACCAGACTCAACAATCTGCACTGATGTATCTTTCAAGTCATCTTTCAAACCCTGATAAAAGAGTGGGGTTGTCTTTTCCTCAGGCCAATTAGTTTCAGTGGCAAGCCAGCTAAACGTGGTTATGTATATCATATGATCTGTACTTCTTTGGTGTAAGTTCAAAAGCACATTGTCACTGGCAGGGACAATCACATACCTGCTGGCACATAATTATTGCATTGCTTCTTTACATTTTCCAAAGTCATTTTCAATCAAAAGAATGGCCCACTTGGCAGCATATGCAAAAGAAACAATTGATGGACAGAATGCTGGACAATGCAAACATTCACCCCCAGTCACAAGGATCTGGGTTTAATCCATCATTCTTTTGCTCACCACACCACCCCAGTTTGGACCCAGCCATTATGCAAATCAGTCTTGACCCTGTTCCCTGTGGGAACAGTCTAGCCCGAACTGCCAAGCCAGGTCCTCCCTGGACCGGAAACAAGCATCCTGGGACCGGTTTCAGGGCATCACCCATCATCAGCCAGGCTAGCTTGAATCCAGTGGTGTAGTGAGCACGGGACCCACGTCTGGGCATACCCTTCCCACTTAGGGCGACATATGCAAAAGAAACAATTGATGGACGGAATGCTGGACAATGCAAACATTCACCCCCCGTCACAAGGATCTGGGTTTAATCCATCATTCTTTTGCTCACCACACCACCCCAGTTTGGACCCAGCCATATGCAAATCAGTCTTGACCCTGTTCCTTGTGGGAACAGTCCAGCCCGAACTGCCAAGCCAGGTCCTCCCTGGACCGGAAACAAGCATCCTGGGACCGGTTTCAGGGCATCACCCTTCATCAGCCAACCTAGCTTGAATCCAGTAGTGTAGTGAGCACGGGACCCACGTCTGGGCATACCCTTCCCACTTAGGGCAACATATGCAAAAGAAACAATTGATGGACGGAATGCTGGACAATGCAAACATTCACCCCCAGTCACAAGGATCTGGGTTTAATCCATCATTCTTTTGCTCACCACACCACCCCAGTTTGGACCCAGCCATATGCAAATCAGTCTTGACCCTGTTCCTTGTGGGAACAGTCCAGCACGAACTGCCCAGCCAGGTCCTCCCTGGACCGGAAACAAGCATCCTGGGACCGGTTTCAGGGCATCACCCTTCATCAGCCAGGCTAGCTTGAATCCAGTGGTGTAGTGAGCACGGGACCCACGTCTGGGCAAACCCTTCTCACTTAGGGCGACATATGCAAAAGAAACAATTGATGGACGGAATGCTGGACAATGCAAACATTCACCCCCAGTCACAAGGATCTGGGTTTAATCCATCATTCTTTTGCTCACCACACCACCCCAGTTTGGACCCAGCCATATGCAATCAGTCTTGACCCTGTTCCTTGTGGGAACAGTCCAGCCCGAACTACCAAGCCAGGTCCTCCCTGGACCGGAAACAAGCATCCTGGGACCGGTTTCAGGGCATCACCCTTCATCAGCCAGGCTAGCTTGAATCCAGTGGTGTAGTGAGCACGGGACCCACAACTGGGCATACCCTTCCCACTTAGGGCGACATATGCAAAAGAAACAATTGATGGACGGAATGCTGGACAATGCAAACATTCACCCCCAGTCACAAGGATCTGGGTTTAATCCATCATTCTTTTGCTCACCACACCACCCGAGTTTGGACCCAGCCATATGCAAATCAGTCTTGACCCTGTTCCTTGTGGGAACAGTCCAGCCCGAACTGCCAAGCCAGGTCCTCCCTGGACCGGAAACAAGCATCCTGGGACCGGTTTCAGGGCATCACCCTTCATCAGCCAGGCTAGCTTGAATCCAGTGGTGTAGTGAGCACGGGACCCACGTCTGGGCATACCCTTCCCACTTAGGGCGACATATTCAAAAGAAACAATTGATGGACGGAATGTTGGACAATGCAAGCATTCACCCCCATTCCCAAGGATCTGGGTTCAATCCATCATTCTTTTGCTCAGCACACCACCCCAGTTTGGACACAGCCATATGCAAATCAGTCTTGACCCTGTTCCTTGTGGGAACAGTCCAGCCCGAACTGCCAAGCCAGGTCCTCCCTGGACCAGAAACAAGCATCCTGGGACCGGTTTCAGGGCATCAACCTTCATCAGCCAGGCTAGCTTGAATCCAGTGGTGTAGTGAGCACGGGACGCCACGTCTGGGCATACCCTTCCCACTTAGGGCGACATATGCAAAAGAAACAATTGATGGACGGAATGCTGGACAATGCAAACTTTCACCCCCAGTCACAAAGATCTGGGTTTAATCCATCATTCTTTTGCTCACCACACCAACCCAGTTTGGAGCCAGCCATATGCAAATCAGTCTTGACCCTGTTTCTTGTGGGAACAGTCCAGCCCAAACTGCCAAGCCAGGTCCTCCCCGGACCAGAAACAAGCATCCTGGGACCGGTTTCAGGGCATCACTCTTCATCAGCCAGTCTAGCTTGAATCCAGTGGTGTAGTGAGCACGGGACCCACGTCTGGGTATACCCTTCCCACTTAGGGGGACATATGCAAAAGAAACAATTGATGGACGGAATGCTGGGCAATGCAAACATTCACCCCCAGTCACAAGGATCTGGGTTTAATCCATCATTCTTTTGCTCACAACACCACCCCAGTTTGGACCCAGCCATATGCAAATCAGTCTTGACCCTGTTCCTTGTGGGAACAATCCAGCCTGAACTGCCAAGCCAGGTCCTCCCTGGACCGGAAACAATCATCCTGGGACCGGTTTCAGGGCATCACCCTTCATCAGTCAGGCTAGCTTGAATCCAGTGGTGTAGTGAGCACTGGACCCACGTCTGGACATACCCTTCCCACTTAGGGCGACATATGCAAAAGAAACAATTGATGGACGGAATGCTGGACAATGCAAACATTCACCCCCAGTCACAAGGATCTGGGTTTAATCCATCATTCTTTTCCTCACCACACCACCCCAGTTTGGACCCAGCCATATGCAATCAGTCTTGACCCTGTTCCTTGTGGGAACAGTCCAGCCCGAACTACCAAGCCAGGTCCTCCCTGGACCGGAAACAAGCATCCTGGGACCGGTTTCAGGGCATCACCCTTCATCAGTCAGGCTAGCTTGAATCCAGTGGTGTAGTGAGCACGGGGCCCACGTCTGGGCATACCCTTCCCACTTAGGCCGACATATGCAAAAGAAACAATTGATGGACGGAATGCTGGACAATGCAAACATTCATCCCCCGTCACAAGGATCTGGGTTTAATCCATCATTCTTTTCCTCACCACACCACCCCAGTTTGGACCCAGCCATATGCAAATCAGTCTTGACCCTGTTCCTTGTGGGAACAGTCCAGCCAGAACTGCCGAACCAGGTCCTCCCTGGACCGGAAACAAGCATCCTGGGACCGGTTTCAGGGCATCACCCTTCATCAGCCAGGCTAGCTTGAATCCAGTGGTGTAGTGAGTACTGGACCCACGTCTGGGCATATCCTTCCCACTTAGGGCGACATATGCAAAAGAAACAATTGATGGACGGAATGCTGGACAATGCAAACAGTCACCCCCAGTCACAAGGATCTGGGTTTAATCCATCATTCTTTTGCTCACCACACCACCCGAGTTTGGACCCAGCCATATGCAAATCAGTCTTGACCCTGTTCCTTGTGGGAACAGTCCAGCCCGAACTGCCAAGCCAGGTCCTCCCTGGACCAGAAACAAGCATCCTGGGACCGGTTTCAGGGCATCAACCTGCATCAGCCAGGCCAGCTTGAATCCAGTGGTGTAGTGAGCACGGGAGCCACGTCTGGGCATACCCTTCCCACTTAGGGCGACATATGCAAAAGAAACAATTGATGGACGGAATGCAGGACAATGCAATCTTTCACCCCCAGTCACAAAGATCTGGGTTTAATCCATCATTCTTTTGCTCACCACACCACCCCAGTTTGGACCCAGCCATATGCAAATCAGTCTTGACCCTGTTCCTTGTGGGAACAGTCCAGCCCAAACTGCCAAGCCAGGTCCTCCCTGGACCGGAAACAAGCATCCTGGGACCGGTTTCAGGGCATTACCCTTCATCAGCCAGGCTAGCTTGAATCCAGTGGTGTAGTGAGCACGGGACCCACGTCTGGGCATACCCTTCCCACTTAGGGGGACATATGCAAAAGAAACAATTCTTGGACGGAATGCTGGGCAATGCAAACATTCACCCCCAGTCACAAGGATCTGGGTTTAATCCATCATTCTTTTCCTCACCACACCACCCCAGTTTGGACCCAGCCATATGCAAATCAGTCTTGACCCTGTTCCTTGTGGGAACAGTCCAGCCAGAACTGCCGAACCAGGTCCTCCCTGGACCGGAAACAAGTACCTGGGAAAGGTTTCAGGGCATCACCCTTCATCAGCCAGGCTAGCTTGAATCCAGTGGTGTAGTGAGCACTGGACCCACGTCTGGGCATACCCTTCCCACTTAGGACGACATATGCAAAAGAAACAATTGATGGACGGAATGCTGGACAATGCAAACATTCACCCCCAGTCACAAGGATCTGGGTTTAATCCATCATTCTTTTCCTCACCACACCACCCCAGTTTGGACCCAGCCATATGCAAATCAGTCTTGACCCTGTTCCTTGTGGGAACAGTCCAGCCAGAACTGCCGAACCAGGTCCTCCCTGGACCGGAAACAAGCATCCTGGGACCGGTTTCAGGGCATCACCCTTCATTAGCCAGGCTAGCTTGAATCCAGTGGTGTAGTGAGCACTGGACCCACGTCTGGGCATACCCTTCCCACTTAGGGCGACATATGCAAAAGAAACAATTGATGGACGGAATGCTGGACAATGCAAACATTCACCCCCAGTCACAAGGATCTGGGTTTAAGCCATCATTCTTTTGCTCACCACACCACCCCAGTTTGGACCCAGCCATATGCAAATCAGTCTTGACCCTGTTCCTTGTGGGAACAGTCCAGCCCAAACTGCCAAGCCAGGTCCTCCCTGGACCGGAAACAAGCATCCTGGGACCGGTTTCAGGGCATCACCCTTCATCAGCCAGGCTAGCTTGAATCCAGTGGTGTAGGGAGCACGGGACCCACGTCTGGGCATACCCTTCCCACTTAGGGCGACATATGCAAAAGAAACAATTGATGGACGGAATGCTGGACAATGCAAACATTCACCCCCAGTAACAAGGATCTGGGTTTAATCCATCATTCTTTTGCTCACCACACCACCCCAGTTTGGACCCAGCCATATGCAAATCAGTCTTGACCCTGTTCCTTGTGGGAACAGTCCAGCCCGAACTGCCAAGCCAGGTCCTCCCTGGACCGGAAACAATCATCCTGGGACCGGTTTCAGGGCATCACCCTTCATCAGTCAGGCTAGCTTGAATCCAGTGGTGTAGTGAGCACGGGACCCACGTCTGGGCATACCCTTCCCACTTAGGGTGACATATGCAAAAGAAACAATTGATGGACGGAATGCTGGACAATGCAAACATTCACCCCCAGTCACAAGGATCTGGGTTTAATCCATCATTCTTTTCCTCACCACACCACCCCAGTTTGGACCCAGCCATATGCAAATCAGTATTGACCCTGTTCCTTGTGGGAACAGCCCAGCCAGAACTGCCGAACCAGGTCCTCCCTGGACCGGAAACAAGCATCCTGGGACCGGTTTCAGGGCATCACCCTTCATTAGCCAGGCTAGCTTGAATCCAGTGGTGTAGTGAGCACTGGACCCACGTCTGGGCATACCCTTCCCACTTAGGGCGACATATGCAAAAGAAACAATTGATGGACGGAATGCTGGACAATGCAAACATTCACCCCCAGTCACAAGGATCTGGGTTTAAGCCATCATTCTTTTGCTCACCACACCACCCCAGTTTGGACCCAGCCATATGCAAATCAGTCTTGACCCTGTTCCTTGTGGGAACAGTTCAGCCCGAACTGCCAAGCCAGGTACTCCCTGGACCGGAAACCAGCATCCTGGGACAGGTTTCAGGGCATCACC
The DNA here is from genome assembly GCA_963921515.1 of Calotriton arnoldi. Classification (NCBI taxonomy): domain Eukaryota; kingdom Metazoa; phylum Chordata; class Amphibia; order Caudata; family Salamandridae; genus Calotriton; species Calotriton arnoldi. Next base: position 96,582 of record CAWUFW010016848.1, read on the forward strand.
CTTCATCAGCCAGGTTAGCTTGAATCCAGTAGTGTAGTGAGCACGGGACCCACGTCTGGGCATACCCTTCCCACTTAGGGGGACATATGCAAAAGAAACAATTGATGGACGTAATGCTGGACAATGCAAACATTCACCCCTAGTCACAAGGATCTGGGTTTAATCCATCATGCTCTCCATGCCACTGGAGTCAAGCTATCCTGGCTGATGAGGGGTGAAACCCCGAGCCGGTCCTAGGATGCTTGTTTCCAGTCCAGGGAGGACCTGGCTTGGCAGTTTGGGCAGGACTGTTACCATGAGGCACAGGGTCAAGACTGATTTGCATATGGCTAGGTTCAAACTGGAATGGCATGGTGAGCAAAAAAACGATGGATTTAGGCCCAGATCTCTGTACTGGGGTGAATGTATGACATTGTTCTGCATTTTGTCCATCAATTGTTCTTTTTGCATTTGTCACCCCGAGTGAGACGGGTATGCCCAGACGTGGGTCTCGTGGTCTCCATGCCACTGGAGTCAAGCTATCCTGGCTGATGAGGGGTGAAACCCCGAAACTGGTCCTAGGATGCTTGTTTCCAGTCCAGGGAGGACCTGGCTTGGCAGTTCGGGCTGGACTGTTCCCATGAGGCACAGGGTCAAGACTGATTTGCATATGGCTGGGTTCAAACTGGAATGGCATGGTGAGCAAAAAAACGATGGATTTAGGCCCAGATCTCTGTACTGGGGTGAATGTATGACATTGTTCTGCATTCTGTCCATCAATTGTTCTTTTTCCACTTGGCAGCATACACTACCAAATAAGAAAGCACAAATGCCATTTTGGTGGCATCATTTGGGAAGGTTGTGGTGTTACAAAGGAATTGAGGTTGATACTGACTCATAAAAATATTTTATTTGGTGCTATCACCAAAAACCGTTCAGGTGCAGCCAACAGAACAGGGGTAGGTGTGGCTACAGTGACATTGAAGGGCTGAGAAGGTAGGGATATTAGAGCGCTAAATGGTTTATTTGCAAATCCTTCATACTTAGGTAGTTGAAGTAAGGGACATTTTTCTTGGTAGCTTCTCCTTCACTATTAAACCAAGAATTTGTATGAAGTTTATGTATTTGTACCTCACCATATAAACAACAGATTTTCTTGTTCTAATGACTAAACCTCATGTTGGATACTAGCTAATGCTCCAGCCATTTCCATCACAGAGGGGATCTCATCTCGTGCCAAATTGTGGGTACCAATTAGCTCAGAGGGGTCCATCTGACCCAGGCAGAATTTAAATGCCATGGTGTGGCTTTCTGTTAGGCTAGCCACTTACTTGAAACCCAAGTCCTCTGCAGGAGCGACAAAAGGCCACAAAGCCCCCTCTTGAATCGTTGTTAATACGTGCTCAAAAGAAAAGCACTGACAGTTGTTCCGAAAGTGAAAGGGGGTTGGGATGAGAGAGAGAGAGAGAGAGAGATAGAAACAGAGTGTCTCTAGAGTCTTTGTCCCCGCTTCCTAGAGCACTCTAGTCTTATCTTCACAATGTATTTGTGTAGTTGTTTCTCCGAATAACTGTATGGTTAATTGATTTGTGACACACTGTTAAATACAAGAGAACAAATTTAATAAAAGTCTCGAAGCCAGGTGTTCTTTTATAAATCACACTTTTAGTTATTGCTCACAACCTTGTTTTAGAAACCCACCTTCTAGGTATTCTCTCGTGTTTGGCTGCTATTCACAAACATCAATATTAAGTCCTTTTGGTACAAGTTCTTTGATTAGAAATACCTTTGCCGGGGGAGTCGCGCGCACCGCGACTTAAGATGGCCGCCTAGCGTTTCGGCTCCGCAGCGCGTCGCACTTCGTTTTGCCGCCGGAGCGGCTCTGCAGCTTTTCTTTAAGGAATGCGGACACCTTCATGAATCGGAAGGTTAGCGCTTCCAATTGCTACCTTTTTTGGCGATCATCTCCGTGGGAAATGCTACTTATCTCCAGGTGATTCCTTCACACTGCCTGATGGCCGCCATCTTGTGCATTTCTCCTCCGATTTTTTCCTCATAATTCCTCATACGATGCTTCTGGTTGCTTTACGTCATCGTCTGCTTCATATTTTTTACATTTTTACCACATGACTGAGGTTTTTGATGTGGAGGGTCGATTTCATCAATGTTTCTGAGGTACTTTAACCTTTATTCTGTGTGGTGTCTCTGCTTTCCTCGCATTTTCTCTACCACACTTCATGGGTAGAAGCAAACGCCTACTACATCCCGCCAGGAAGTCGGTTTTGAATGCTCCTGCCTCCTTTGAGACCAGTGTTACTACTTTTAACAGGTTTTCCTGTTTATCTGATTGGTCGTCACATAGTAATTGTCTCACCTTGGTAGAGAACGATACTAACATGGCGTCTAAAACACCACTGTCTTCGACCACCGGCAAGAGGCTTAAACAAGACCCTCTCCTCCAAAATCTTCCTCTCCGGTTTCCTTGGACATGGTTTGGGAAGAATTACGTGCCCTCCAACCCTTTATTGAGGAAACCAATGGTCGTTTACAAATATTGGACACTAAATGGTCTACTATGGAGTCTCGTATCTCCGTGATGGAACACCAGCTTAATGAAGTGCAGGATTTGTCTACTAAAATCTCGTCGTTGGAAAAAGAAATTTTGCAGCTAAAAAAGGCGACTGAAGATTTAGAAAATAGAAACCGTCGGAATAACCTACGTATTTACGGTCTTCATGAAGGACTTGAAGGTGATGATCCTGATACATATTTTGCCTCCTTCTTGCCACAGTTCCTGGGTCTCCCTTCTACAACTCAACTGAATCTTCAATGAGCTCATAGACTGGGTCCCCGTCTTTCTTCCTCATCTGCTCCTTCGCACCCACGTGGAATAATTATCTTGTTCCTACAGTTTACTGAACTTATGCTTGTACTAAATGCCGCTAAATCCAAAAAGAATCTCTCCTGGCATGGCACCAAAGTATTTATTTCCCAGGATGTTTCTTCAGCGACTGCTAAACGACGGAAGGAGTTCCTGGATCTTTGTCCAGCTCTTCGCTCTTTGGGTGCAAGATATGGCTTGTTCCATCCATGTTTATTCAAAGTCACCTTCCTCAACAAGACTACCACATTTGAAGACCCAACTGATCTCCGAAGATTTATTCAGTCTCATTCTACTTCTTCCATGGAGACTGTTCCTCATTTCTCAGGATCTTGACTGTAATATTTAATTCATTGTTTCTTTCTACAGGTTCACTGATATCTTATCTCACTTCTCCTCAGATTCCTGCTCCTATTTGATGGTTGTTGTTCTGTTACAATATGTTGACCCTGTTAGATGGACTGTTCTCTTTGTCCGTTTTCTCCTCACCCTTCTCTTTGCTCCATTACTTTGATGGATATTGTTCCTACTTCTTCCTCTGATATTATTGTTAGCTCTTTACTGTTCATTATCACAATTATTTGTTGTATGCTTTATGTTATTTGCTCTGGTTGTTATGTCTCGTTTCTCTACATTATTCTTTATTTTTCCTCACAGGTTTCTTTGAATCATTCTACTTCCCTCCATGTTCCATCCCCCGCTCCTGATTATCCGTTTGTTATATTATTGAAGTTCTGGTGTGCTGTGTCGCCCCTTGTTGGGTGTGCTACCTTCGTTGTCCCTTGCCGCTTCTCATCCCTTCCTTGTTCCCTGTAAGGTACGTGCTACAGTCGTCATTGACATGTACTGTCTTCTCTTGCTTTCAATCTTCCTTTCCTTTCTTCCTTCCTTCCTTGTTGTTATTTTTTCCCCTCTTTTCCTATTTGATGTGCATTTTCCTTCTCTTTAATGGTTTCCTACTTCTCGTTTACTCCGCTCTTTTAATATTGCATATTTTGCTCTTTATGTATTTTTTATGGTTTTAAATTCAGAGTAATCTCCTGGAATGTGAAAGGATTTAATAACCCAATTAAAAGACAGAGAATACTTTCCCATCTTGCCTCCTATAATCCCGATTTGGTCCTTTTACAAGAGACTCACCTTACAGAAATTGAGGCGTTAAAATTGAAAAGAGGCTGGGTGGGTTCAGTTTTATTCTCACCTACTAACAATAAGAAAAACGGTGTTATAATTTTGTGCCACAAGAAATTAAATTGTAAGGTTCTCTCACAAGAAACTGACACAGAAGGTAGATGGCTGTTAGCTAGATTGTTAATTAATAATATTTCTTTAACTGTTTTTAATATTTATGGTCCTACGCTTCCTGACTGTTCCTTTTGGCCCCTGATTACACAGAAATGTATTCAGTTTAAGGATGATCTCTTCATATTAGGAGGCGACTGCAACCAAGTTGTTGACCCCTTTCTTGATCGTAAATCTCAGGTTCGCTTCATCCCGCACAAAACCCATAAACACTTCCTCAATACTATTTCTCAAACACACCTTGTAGATTCTTGGAGACTCTCCCACCCTGATACTCTTGACTTTTCTTTCTTCTCTTCATAACTCCTTTTCCCGTCTAGACTATATTTTTCTTTCTCAGTCTTTGTCTCAAAATCTGTTGTCCTCCTCTATTGAACTATCGTCATCTCTGACCATGCTCCAATTGTGACTGATCTTGATTTGCTCCCTCCTCGCCCCAGGTCCTCCCGTTGGCGCTTTAATAATTCTCTTCTCCTTGACCCTCTTTTTTCTTCTTCCTTTAACACCTTTGCTACTGAATTTTTTTAACTAAATAATGACCCCTCTTCCTCCCCCTATATATTGTGGGATTCTTTTAAGGCTACCGCGAGAGGCTTTATAATAGACTTTGTTTCAAAGAAAAAGAAACGTTTCCTCCAACAACAAAAAACCACATTGGCTCATATCAAAGCTCTAGAACATGAATTCTATACTTCTTCGACGGATTCTATACCTCCAGCCTTGATACATGCTAAATTAGCATTTAATAAATCCTCAACTGACAATGCATCTTCAATACTTCTCCGCAGTAGTGCCCGATATTATGGTGGTCGAAATAAAGTAGGTAAACTTTTAGCGAATTACCTCAAAACACGTAAGGATCGTACTCTGATTGAGTCTATCTACTCTTCCGATGGTTCTCTCATTCACAAAGACCAAGACATTCTCAATGAATTTAAACTTTTTTATAAGGATCTATATACCCCAGAAGCTCCTCCTTCCAATTCTCTCATCCAATCTTATCTTGCTAAACTTCCTACTCCGTCCAACTCTCACCTTAATCTCTCTGACCTTGAAGCAGATATATCCCTTAACGAATTATCCACTGCCCTAAATGCCTTAACAAAAGGGAAGACTCCTGGTCCGGACGGTTTTTCTGTTGAATTTTATTTACACTTTTCTAATTTATTACTCCCTAAACTCTTAAACCTTTTTCGCTCTTTCTCTCTTGCAGGTAAGACAGAAGGTACTTTTCAGGAAGCCACAATCTGTCTTATACATAAAGACGGTCGAGACCCCATGTATTGTAAAAACTACCGTCCGATTTCTCTAGTTAATGTTGATTACAAATTATTTGCTAAATCACTTGCTTTACGTTTGGATCCCCTTATGCCCCATTTAATTGGAAAGGAGCAGTGCGGCTTTGTCAAGGGCAGATTGACTTCAGATAACTCCTGTCTTTTTCTTAATGTTTTAAAAAAAATTCCCTCTCTTTCTTCATCTTTGGCGGCCATTTCTGTTGACGCTGAAAAAGCGTTTGATAGAGTTGACTGGTCTTTTTTATTTGCCTCTCTGAAATGTAATGGTTTTGGTCCCAAACTGATCTAGCTTGTCTCCTTGCTATACTCTGCTCCCAGAGCATCGGTATTGGTTAATGGCTGTGTCTCCTCCTACTTTCATCTCCAACACGGGGTTCGCCAAGGCTGCCCCCTTTCCCCCCTACTTTTTATTTTAGCTCTTGAACCCTTCCTTTCATCAATTCGTAACAATGATTCAATCTCTGGATTCTCTTATGGGGATCAACATTTAAAACTTTCCGCCTATGCGGATGATATTCTTCTCTTTATTTCTGCTCCCGAAGTCTCTATTCCTCCTCTATTACAAGAGTTTACATCTTTCTCCCTTGTTTTTGGCTATAAAATCAACTCCGATAAAACTGAAATCCTTCCCCTTACTAAATTTTGTCTTCCTGACTCTTTTGCTTCTACTGGCTTTGCATGGAATAATTCAAAACTCAAATATTTAGGTATGTGGTTCTCCAATTCCATTGTCTCCACTATTAAATTAAATATGTCCACAGTCCTCTCTCGAATGGATAAGCTTTTTTCTTCCTGGAACCCCCTTTTTCTCTCCTGGTGGGGCCGATTGGACTCAATCAAGATGATGATTACCCCCATTCTGATATATACTCTTTCCATGCTCCCCGTCCACATCCCTATTTCTTATTTTAAACGTATAGACTCTTGCCTTTCCAAATTTCTTTGGAAAATAAGAAAGCCAGAATCTCCTTATCTTTACTTTGTAAATCAAAACCTAATGGGGGTGGAATTTCCCCGACTTCCGCTTATACCATAAGTCTTTTTCTCTTCGACAAGCTTCCAAATGGCTTCTCTCAGAATCTTCCCCCTTCACTCCACTTTGGCTTTCCATTGAACAAACCTTACTGTTGCCCTTCTCTCTAAAAGAAGTTATGGCTTTTTCTGCCAAAACTACTTTTACCTCTCTTCCTTTGTTTAAACATACATGTTCCCTTTTGAAACCTCTGGTGCAGTCTCATCCCATTTCTCGAGAATCCTTTTTAGAATCTCCAATATGGCATAATTCTCTCATTCTTATCAATAATAGAACCATTTTTTGGAAGACTTGGAGATTAAAGGGTATAATCTGGGTTAAACATCTTTTTGATGGTCCATCTCCTTGCTCTTTTCCTCAATTCCAAGCTTTATTCTACTGTCCCCGTTCCTTTTTGCAGAAATTTGCTATTCTAATGTCGGTCATTCTCGATATCTATTACTCTCTTCCCTCCTCTCCTCTTTCCGCTGCTGACAATTCTCTTCTGAAGATTCTTCTCTCTTTACCCAAAGCTTCTCAGCTCCTAATCCAGAGCGATCTAAATCCAAATTGGAACTCTCTTGGGAATCGGACCTGAGGTGTGAATGAACCATTAATTTCTGGGACAAATTTTGGTCCCGTTCTCTTAAAATTTCTCGATCTGCTTCTCTCACCCAATCTATATTTTTCCTTTACCATAGACTCTATCTTACACCTATTTCTATAGCTCGCTTCTCCCCCTCCACTGACTCCAACTGTTGGACCTGCAACTCTCCTACTGCTGATCTTATACATCTCCTTTTCTTTTGCCCTCCAGTTTCTAACTTTTGGGACAAGGTCTGGACCTATATTTCTAGTATGTTTAATATTTCCTTTCCTTATTCCCTCCCTCTTCTTTTCTCTGGAAGCCTTTCCGACCTCTTAGACCTCTCTTCCCATGAACATGGTCTTTTCGACCTTATGCTGGCCTTAGCTTTCCAACATATCTCTCTCAATTGGAAATCTCTTCAAAAACTCTCTGTACAACACTGGTGGAATAGCCTATGTCATTTTCATCGCCTTGATGTTGCATTCGCCTCCTCCTGCAAGCCAAAGGTTAATAGAGATCTCTTCTGGTTGCCTCTTACTTCTTATTTAGACAATCTAGTGTTAGCAAGTAACTCTCGTTTAAATTCAGAAAATTTTAGACCTCCTTGAATGTATATATTCTCTGTTCTTCATTATATATATATATACCTATCTTTTTTATTCTTATTAATTTTATTAGGAGTTTATTCACGTTCCTATGGTAACATGCATTTTTATCTTATCATTATGTAAGACTTACCTTTCCCTACCTTCCCCTTCCCTCTCCCCCTTTCAATTCCCTTACTCCTCAAAAAATCCGTAAAAAGCTTTCATTTGTCTATATGCCAGCCATTCTTTAGTTTTTTCCTTCTAGTACGTTTTCATATATGTACTTCATTGTATTGCTGGTCCTTTGTATTTTACCATTATTCAAATAAAGCTTTCAAACTTAAAAAAAAAAGAAATACCTTTGCCGGTTTCTTGCCGCTAATAGCACAGCAAGGAGTTGTTTCGTTTTAAAGGTTAAAAGGTTCTACAACAATGTAGCCAATTGTTTCTATAATTTAAGAAATAAAACTGTTTTATGTTCTTTGCAAGTCTGTACAGATTCTGCAGAGATTGTCTGAAACAGTTCCTTGGCTTTTTATGACTGCACTTACTCTCAGAGTGTAATTGTCTTTTGTTATTACATACGCTTCATCAAACATCATTAGTGCCCTAAACTTGTATTCTTTTGTTCATAGGTTTGCTGCTGGGAACGAATCAGACACGTGCTCTCCTAATCTGTTTTCTTGTCTTTTTCTTTTTGCAGGATGAGTCGGCGCCAGGCACTTGCATCGCTGCCAGGACCACGAGGTGAGCGAAGAAAGAGCTTTGCTATGCAGGTAAGTTGTTTCGGATCTTTACCTTGTTTCAATTCAATGGTGAGTGGGAGCGATGAATCAAGACCAAAGCGAAGAAAAGCAAGAGCCTCATGGCTGGGGCGTGGCATTGATACCTGCTCCTCTTAAGATGGCCGCCAATTCACATGATTTTTAGGAGTCTCACAAGAACACTTCTATAGTGTTGGCTGCTAAAAAACGAAATGTGTTACCGGTTCGGGGGGACAGAGCTGAAAACCCCTGCCACAGTTATTATGAGGCAATGGATGCCTTTTAAAAAAAATACAAAAAGGCCTAAACTGTTAATTTCCAAAGGGGGAACAATATCTTTTGGGGACAACTAGGGGTAACATGAATGAAGGGCACCACCACACAGGACCACAATATCTGTTGGGGGTAATTGGGGGGTGATGTGATTAAAGAGTGTTGCATGGCACATTTTGAAGATTACACAACTAACATTTTTTAGAGTCCTACCAGCCCCTTTGGGGTCCAGTGGTTTGTCTTTCTATGAAATTCTGTGTGGCCTTCCCTTGTCCTTCTCCACTCTCTCTTCCAGTGCACCTTGATGTTGCAGGCTCACCAACAGAGATACTGCTCACGCTTGAGCCCTCCTCACTTTCTTCACCTGGCCCTGCTGCCCTAATTCCTGCATTAGCAATGTGCATTTCCTCTGTGTTTGTAATTTGGGCTAGGCTCCATGCTACATCACCACTACTACTACTACTACTACTACTAGCTCTATCTGCACATGAGCAGTTCTACAGCACATAGTTGAAGTGGCTGTAGCGAACCTTTCAACAGACCATACAAATGGTTTGTGGCGATTCTTTATGTCTCTCAGTTGACTTCTGTGGGCTACAGAGTCTTGATCGATTTGTGTGGACATATCCTTTATAGCCATTGTTAATTCTTAAAGCCTCATCTAATAGCTACATTACCTTCAGAAATTGGTCTGTCCAATTTTGCTACTCGCCTGCTCAAGTCAGAGGCAGCACTCTGATGCTGCAGTGCTTCATTTGAGCCAGTGGTTTCCGGTGCTCAGCACCAGCACTTAATTGTCAACATCAGCACTTATGACAGTCTGAGGCATGGTGGTGCTCACAGTTGTTTATTAATTCAATGCACTTTCAAAATGACTAATACCTGTCACCAAAGGCATTCTTATAGCTTTGGGGGTCTGGAATAGTCAGAATTATTACACTTGTAGGTGTGTGATGGTTAGTAGTTGTGTTGTTCCTGTTACTGGCCGCGCTGACAGCAGTAATGGGCGCTGCAAGCGGAAGTGGCTTCCTGAAGAGGACCCTGGCACTATTATTTTTACAAATTAAGCACTGTAATGCTGAGAAACTCAAGAAGGAGTAATAGTTCTAGGTGGGTCTCCTAATACACGGGTTGTATTTTGCCTGTACGGTGGACTATCTGTAATCTGGAATTGTAACCACTGTATCAGCAGTTTTTGCTCTGTCTGACAGGACGATTCACCAACATCCTCTATTTTTGGTGGGGTGGTATGAGTAGGTTGAGCTGTTCTAGGTTAAAATATAGTGACATTTTTGTTATAATATTTGTGTTTAAATTGATTACATTTATTTTCTAATGTATGTTAATGTAGACATTTTGCAACAGTTACAAATAAATGATATATGTAGCTTTACAATATAATTTAGATAGGCCATCAAGCTCATAAGGCTAAAGTAACACTTTTTCTCATGTTAGCGTGGGGCTATGCTCGTGGCCTACATTAACCCTAATGCATTGTTTTTATCACTATAAAAATGTTTAATGGATTAATTAACAACTATGAGTGTTGACTTTTTTGTAACATGAATTTAGACTACTAGCTAAGTAAACATCATATTATTACCATATCTGTAGGCCCATTTAATTTGTAAAGTTTATACATATCTTTATTATTTATAGATATTAACATGGGCACATTGTAATGACCTGACCTAGAGCAACAGATACATGACCTGATGTGTTACTATTGGATACTCCAGACATGGATTAAGGCTGGAAGGTGGGTGGTCTCCATTAGTTCTTCCAAAGGAGTAGATGGTGGTTCTATAGTTTGTCCCCCACCTGTAGCTGCAGCCTCTTGTCTTCTTGATGCTACCTTCTCCTTGGTGTGCAGGTCGTACCACTGCTTCCTGATTTTTTCCACATACCTTTTGATGACCCACACAACATTTATCCTTTGCTGTATCCAGGTCCAAATGGAATTTTTGTTGCCTCAGGAACAGACATGGGAGATTTTCCAAGCATCCTGGTCAGAGACACACTCTTCGACAGGAATTTCCAGGTATTCTTTGCTAAATTTGTGCTCCCTCTTCCTCCCAACCTCCTCTTGTGGCTCCTGGCTAGATTTGGTGGTTTGAATTCCTCCGGCGACAGAAGAAAAGGTATTTTTCTGCTGTGTAGCTGAAACTACTTCATGACCTGGGGGAGACCATCAATCGCTGCCGGTGCGACAGTCGCTATATGCAACTCATGCCGATTCACAATTTGCAGTGCAGTATTTAAAAATCTTGAATGCTCATGAATCACTATTTGCCAAAAGGGAAATTACATGCATCATACTTAGTGATCTCTAATTTGCGATTCGAAATCACAAAATATTATTTTCGTACATCAGGGTCTGGTTATTTCTTGTGATACCATCATTACTGTCATAATTCCACCATGATATCTTTCTTGCGGAGTTTGGGCTAGTGTCTGTTGTCCCTCTGGGTGTCTGTCTAGGATTGCGTTGGTATTCTGTTGTTGCTTGATGATTTTAGTTGCGTTCAAATATTTCTTTGCTTGTGGTCCTCAAGGGACCTCCTTTCTGTAATATCTATGGCTGACAGCAACCATGCAGCTGGGCCGGTGCTGCAGTTGGAGGATCCCATGTTGGGATAGAGGGATTTACATTTCATCATCTTCCTCTTCATGTTGTTTGGAGTTACTCCCCAAATGTAAGAGCCAGCTGTCAGACCCAATTCTTCCCTTGTTAAGCTACCATCTGCAATCTAGTTGGGTGGGTGTTCTGAACTATGGTCAGTGCTAGTGTACTTAGGGAGTCACTGGATTTTCTTGAGTTTCTTTGGGAGGTGAAAAGAAACATCATAGTCTCCAAGATTCCTGTTGTTACCCTGGATCATGATAGGGCTGTGGCGATTGATGTTGATGATGTAGAACCCATTGTGAGGGGCTGCTTATAAAAATATTTTATGTGGTATTTAAACCTCTCTTCAGTCCCTTGTATCCTAAACTTGTTGATTAGCTTAGTTTAGGTAATAGAGACTACAGAAATTGACTCAAGGCTAATCCTTTGTAAGAAACTGGGACATTTTCTGTTGCCTTGTATTTCACAACTATTTAATCTTCTCTGTTTCTACAGACATTTGGTAAAATGTAAGTGCCAAAAGGCTAATTTACATACTTTTCCCAAATATGTCTGAAATGAGAGTGACATTTCAGAGAAGAAAGATGCTTTTATGTTACAATATAGAAAATTCAAATTTTTTGTGGGACTGGAATCCACTGAGTTGTCTCTGGGATGGGGTCAGTGTAAAACCTGTAACGGTCACACTAATGCACCCATTTCTATTTCAGTATACATCATTTTGCAGTTGGAAGAATGAGTATTTCAACCTTAAGTTAGTTTGGCTACTGACCACGCATTGGCAGAGTCAGTAGGTCTTGCCTTTTAAATGTGAGCGCAGAACTATTGGCTTTGCCAACCCTATTTGTTTTGGTAAAGTTTAGGGCTAAAACCATATCAAGGTGACTGGCAGAGCATGCACGTGCATGTGAAGGCACTGCAGACATCTTCGAATGTTTTCTTTCAAACTGTAAAAAAATAATTCAACCATGGCCCCCGTAGTTCACACACACGCATGCACCCACACCAGTGGTCATCTTGAAATCATTTTTGATAAACTTCGTTTTGAAAAAATCTAAGGCAATCGCCTGGGCATGCACCATGCATGTTGATGCACAGCATCCATGTTGGAATGAGTTTTTTCAAAATATAATAAAATCATTCCAAGATGGCACTTATACTTAGTTTAGCATCCCAAGATGGCAGACAGACATTTTGGAATTGTGAATAAGGAAATAAAGTGTACATGGGGATATTGCACAGAAAACGGAAGTGAGCAGCTTAGTAGCAGCTGTCAGGCCTCACAAAATAAGTTAAAACAATTTTAAAAAAAGCAGAAGAAGGGGAGGGTGCCATGAGAGCAATAGGCAAGCGAGGAAGCAAGAGGCATGGTACTAATGTGCAGCTGCCAGGCCCTTCACAAAACGAATGCTTCTTTTGTTTTTAAACAATGAAGCATGAAGTGTGGAAAGCAACGGTTGAGCAGGGGGTTGTAAGCTGCAGGAAGAGAAAAGTTTGAGTAATAGAGAGAAGACTGACTTACATTCCAGTGATGCTAAAACAGAAATGAAAAATAGTTCCTTGATGTCAGCAGAAGAAGGATACAAGTCATCCAAACAAAATGATGGTAAATAAGCTATGCTGCAGGGGTGGGACAGAAACAAGAGGAAAGAGGAAAGCCATTAAATCTGGAGCATCGAACTGAAACAGACTAGAAAGCCATTCGATCATGAGCAAAGGGTTGACCCCAAATCCATTTTACATATTGTATTGTAGGCATTAGGTATTTGACAATAGTACCTAAAGCTGTCTGTATGCAAGACCTAAAAATGCATCTAACAAAAGAAGATTTTTAATGCTATATTGCAGGATTCAGATTTATTTGGAAATATTCGATATCATCTGACTGTCTTCAGTAGTTGATATGTAAAGAAATATGCAAAAGAACTGTGAATCCAGGAAGTGTCCAGACAGAAATTCTTGTGGAACTATTAAAATCTAAACATATGCTAGCAAGTACTTGAAAAGAACAAGCTTAAGGTTTAGAATGAATCTACAGGAATACGTGACGAGATCAAATTCTGAACCGCAAACTAGATAAAATCATACTAACTATAAACAATCATTGGCAAAGTCAATGGATCTTGCCTTTACGGCATATTGATTTTGCCAATGCCTTTGGGCGATGCTCTACATCATCAGGCCTTTTCCCGACATTGTGCAGCACCTTAAAAAAACAAATAAATAAAAAGGCCCAATGACACAACTGCTACTGATTATTGCATCATTCTGCTGGTGTGCGCATGCGGAATGAACTATGTATGTGCATGCGTCAGAATGCGTCAGAATGCAGATGCCACTTGGATCGGTGAATAAAAAATTAAGATTTTTAGCGCAAAAGGGCAAATAAAAAAAAAACAGGGGTTGGGTGGATGTAATGGGAGCGAATGGAGGGAGTGGGTGGGGTGAGGAGGGGGAAATCATTGCATGAGACTGATAGCAACACAGGGCTGGGAGAGCAGCACACATGCAGGGAAGAACACAGAGAAGAGAGGGCGAGAGGCACATGAAAGCGAAGAAAAACCAGAGAGTTTGGAAGAAGCACAAGAGGGCAAGAACAAAACAGAGGACAAGGTGGGTGGCAAAGAAGTACACGAAAGATAAAAGCGGGGTGCAAGGTGTAGACATTTGGGGGTTAGCTCCTTGGGACAGAAGGAGGGAGCTGGAAAACACATGCACTCTCATGGTGTGCTTAACCAAAAGGAAAAAAAAGTTCCTTAAAAGTGAACAGCAAAAGGATAGAAGCCGTCAATCAGAAACATCATAAAGCAGATGTGCTCCAGTGGAGGGAAAAACACAAGCCAGACAAGCTGAGCAAGCAAGCAAATGAGTGTCACAATAAAGGCAACCAATGGTAAGCAATGGGGGGAAGTACGCCCATGTGAGTTCTTGGTTAGCCCATAATAGGTCTTTTGCGACCAGACAGATTGCCATTTCCTGGTAGCCTTGACCTAAAAATGAAAACGAGGTAATACTGCCTGCTCAAGATATTCATTCAGAATCGTTTTTTTCTCAGCATAAAAGGATAAGATGACCTACCCAAAGAGAGTTGCCGAAGCAAAACACCAAATGTAGGCAACGATAGCAGGAGTCTGAATGGCGTAAGTCTATCCGAATTTCAAAAGGTCTGAAAATAAAAGTGCTAGGTAGGCATGTTGCACTAGAAGGTAAACATAAAAAAAATCCCAGAAATGTTGTGCATAAGAATAAAATTAAAAATAACAGTATGTTTGGTAATCAGTCGGTGAGGCTGATTAGTTTCCATGTAATCGAAATTTGATAACGAATATAACTATGAAACGTTACTGAAAACCACTAAAATACGGGTAGCATTGAAATGTGAGAATGAAGTTTTAGCTTGAAAGGTGATCCGCAGTCAGACCAGGAGGAATCTGCAATATTACGATACAAAAGCGGATGTTTACATTAGTCAGCAGAGATCTACAGCAGGTTACAGCCTGGAGGAATGTTGGATGGAATATTCACTTGTTCAGTGTGTGGTTTTTACTGGCACTGCTGAACTGAGCCATGATACTTGTTAGGTCATTTGAAATAATGTGAAACATGGCTTTGGCAGACACTGGTAAGTGCCCTTTCTACAAAGTCAAAGACAAGACGGTTTTTGGCAGGTTGCAGAAGGCTGTCCTGGGGAAAGAAACAAGCCAACCGCAGCAATGACGTCAAGTGAGTTTCGTCGAGAGGTGAGTGTTTGGTATGAATGTACACAGGAAATGTGTCAGGGCTCTTCAGTTACTTTAAGCCAAGTTTTTCAAGGCCACCCTGTGTCCATTTGGTCCATAATGCATGGGATTGCACTTGGAATTGTATAAAAGATGAATACAGACCTGGAGAAAGGAGAAGGGCTATCCTTTAACATAGGTAGGGTACAGAAAGAGATTAAGAGCTGATTTTATCGATCCGTTTTCAACACATAAAAAAGAAACAGCAACATTTTTGCTGGATTTAATTTAGGCAACACCATCCACTACCGCGCTATTTTGCCTCTGAACCTCATAACTAGGTTTAGAATTCCTTTTAGGTATCTTGACGAGTGCACATGTTTGGTGATATTTTAATATTGACAAATGCAGTATGTTTCCATAATCTGTTGTAACACAGGGAACAAATTCAAATGTGGAACTAGTTTAAATAATTCATCTCATAGCGTGCTAGGTCCTCTCGAAAGCAATGCACCACATTGTGTAGTGCAAAAGCAACGCAACCCTATGATAAATACGGCCCTTACTGTCTATGGTTCCCACTCCTTCTCCCTACTCTATCAAATATGAGCAGTGTGAGGGGTGGAGGCTGGAACAAGAGGTCAGCTCTATGATGTAGGATGAGAAGAGAAAGCATGGAGGTAGGCATATCTGGCTCTTCACTGAGAGATGCCATGGACCAAGTACTAAGGCTGTGGGCACAGTAGGATGACATAAACAAGAGGTCCCTCGTCTCTTTATGGCCCCAGGAGGGTGCCAATATTTGGGGGGGTCCACACCAGATTAGTGGAGTACTTTAGTGTCATTTGTTTCAAGCCACCAACGACTAGAAGGAAAAACAAAAAGTGATGAATAGCCACATTATTTCTGAATGAGAACTCAAGAAACCCCAGATCCGTTTCTGCTTTTTTCGGCCTCATACATGAGTTTTTTGTTCACTATGCCATTCCAGATAGAGGTCAGCCATATGTAAACCAGAATTGATCCTGCTTTAATAGCAACAGACCAGCTTTAAATGTCAGGCAGGTCCCTCTAGACGATAAGAAGTGCAACCCCAGACTCATTTGAACGGGACCAAGTCTGGCCACTTTGCTACACAGGAGAAATCATCTTCCTTGCTCCTAAAGTTGGCCACCTGTGTTAGATAAATACAAACCATTCTCACATATTTTATAATTACCCACCATTGGTACAGTTGCAGTGTGCAACATTTTGCTTTTTAATTGGGTTTTTGTCTTTTATAGTCTGATTTCACATGCCATGCAAACAATTTTTGTTTCCCTCAAAATCTTTGCAAAAGAAGCAGCACACAAAAGTGTGGCCTCAGGAGGAACTGGGCCTCATACATGTGTGGCTCTATGGTGGACAATAAGTAAATTCTATTAGATTTTTGTCACACAATTGGAATCCAAAGTTTGAAAATTTCCTCACACAGACATTTTACAAAGGATCAATAAGGCACAACAAGGGCACACAAGGCGTGGTTCACTGGTCCACACTGATGACATGGTAGATGTGCTCAATCGGTGTGGGGAGGTTAGGAGTCTCGGAAACGTGTTTTCGAAAAGAAATGAGAAAATATTGCGAATTTAGTGCCCTGTGGACATGATTTATTGGTTAAGATATCACATTGTGGACACGTTTTAATAATGATTTAATTAACCTATTAAGAAAAAATGTGTACATTTTAACTAATTCAGGACCTTTGCATTGGCCAGAGAGCAGACAAAATAATAAAGAGTACAATGGTGCATCATAAAACCTGTTGCTAGATTTCGTAAAATGTAATCAAACGTCTGTAAGTAGCTTCTGGTTCATTGAAACAACTACATAAAAATGAAAATGGCACACAAACTGTACTTATTATAAGGTGTTTCTACCCAAATGAATAGGGCTAATTTTATTAACCGGGAATTAAAACCTATGACATGAAAGTTACAGACACATTTATGCAGTACAAGCTTTGCCTTTATGATATATTGCACTGGAATTGACTCTTTCACAAAGATGTCTGCAGCAGGCGTTGAACCCACTGTACTATCTCACCAATATTTTATGCTTCCACAATCAATTTGAAATTTCCCTAGTAATTATCACAGTATGTGACTATGGTTGTTATTGAATTGAGACTATTTTCCGTTAGTTTCACAAACTAACATCCAAAGTGCTACAGGATATTTGTTTTTAGTTTCTTATTATAACATCGACCCAATGCTCAAGGGTATCATTGACTAAGATTTCACAGTAGTTTGGTATAATCAGTGGCTAGGTATCTTCAGTGTTTCCCTGTCGCCAGTGGCTCACTATTTTCGGTGTTTTGGTTTCTTCAATGACTCCATATCTTCAAGTTTCGGTATTATCAGTGGCTCGGTATCAGCAGTAAATTGGTGTTATTATCAATCACTTGGTTTCATCATTGACATATTATCACCAATGGCTCAGTATTATCAGTAATCACAACACAAAACTTCTCGGGTCTATCATAAAGTGAAAATAAAATTAAAAATTGTGTCTCTCAATAAAGCTCCTCTGGGGAGCAATCCCTTTTAGGACGAATGCCCTCACCCACCATAGGTGGCATGCTTCATCATATGGGCTTCTCCTCCCAGTGAGAAAACCTAGTCTCACCGAGGGCTACAACTCTCTCACTGTGAGATAGGAGCTCTGGGATGTTTTCATAACAATTCTAAGATGTTTTAAGGATGCTAAGATCCCATATGTGAATGCTAGGCGTCGTAAGGGTGCAGCGCTGAATATGATTATGACAATAATTGTGAAAATGTGATATTAAAACTACCTAGTTGGAACAAAATTTTTTAATATTTATTAGCCTGTCCAAACTGGCAGAATTAAAAAGCAGTGCAAAGCAGTGTAAATTAAACTGCTAAGTTGACAAGATCGGTCGACATGTTTCAGCCTATTTGATCTTAAAAAAGTATCCAGGCTTTCATTAGGACCATAATAAAAAAACAATGCTGCTGCATACGTGAAAAAATAATAATGAACAGTGATATCAAACCAGTAATCCAATTGATTAGACTCGGTACTACTGGAACTTATCTGTAGATATGAGACACAAAAGACACAGTGTAACAAATCAAACTACATTGTCATACAGTATCGTTATGGGCAATGTGTAATGGACATGAATAAAAACATGTCCATAGAGTACTAACATAGTACCCAATACAATCCTACTTACCCAAATCGATGGATAAGTAAGCCCACCTCTACCTGGTAACAACTCAGGGAAAGGGGCCCCGCTCTGCAAAACGACAAAAGACATGTGTCACTCATCTCTCGTATGTAGTGTGAACACATGTCTAGATACTGAAAACAATAAGTGTTGTAGGTAAAACCCAGTGGTGAAGATATAACAAAAGGACTCCACTAATCTTCCTAACAATGGTACTAATGGACATTGCCTGATGAAGCTTATTATCAATGCAAGAAAAATTGTAAATGAGCGTGCTATATATGAGACAAACTCATATAAAACGATTTAAAGTACATAACGCTCAACAATTCATCAGATGGTGCCTCGTTGTTAGATGGCACCCCATGCCTCTCATATGTAGTATAATACATGTGATCACAAGAATGTATTGTAATCAAATAGCTCTACAAAGCCTCAAGCATCACCAAGCTGATTAAGAAATGCGCACATGATCTGTAGAGCAAACTGCTATAGATATGTTTCTAAAATTGTTAAAATTGTTATTAGCGTGTAACACACAACAATCTCTTTAAAAATTGTCTCTTTAAGAAAAGACTCAATAGCGCTCTCCACTAGAATATAGATCTACAAAGATGTATAGTGCTAAAATACATATTGGCCATAACAACAAGTGCTTTGCTCAAAATTATGTATCTACATATATCGAGTGCAATTTATTCCTTGACAGACGTTTTAATTACTGTCAACATTGCTCAAAAAGAGTCCAAATGTATTCACTACCATTGTACACAGACTGGTTAAATACAAATAGGCACATGTCTCTCCTACACAGGACGTAGGCTTTTATCAGAGGATATAGATCTCCGTATGGACACTATCTCATATGGTGTCCCTACATGTAGCAACCCTCGCCATAGTGCCCTGCTTACCTCTCCGTCGGTACCCCGTTGTGGTACATGAGCTGCAACCGGAGGCACCGACGGGAGGATTTCTTCGCATTTAAATACCCGGACGAATGCCCAGTCATCTTGTGGAAGGACCCCAAGGTGTCTATCGTATTACGCCCAAAGTCAAGAGTGCGCACGCGCGAACAATAGTGTTTCTCATTCGCGCATGTACTTTTCGTCGTGCATGAGCAACAGATAGTGTTTAAGTATTCATGCATGCGCTGCACGATGCTCTCCACGATACGCACGCAAAACCACTATTACTCACTCCTAAATTTTAATAATAGTGTGGATACAGTTATAAATATAGCAATCATTGTAAAAAAATTGACGAAAAATACGCCATATGGAGGTGTCATAATCCAGTGTTGTATTTACTTGTACTACTTTTTATCGCTTCTTACACTGCTCACTTAGTACTGCACTCTGTCTGAAGAAATCCTCCCGTCGGTGCTTCCGGTTGCAGCTCATGTACCACAATGGGGTACCGACGGAGAGGTAAGCAGGGCACTATGGCGAGGGTTGCTACATGTAGGGACACCATATGAGATAGTGTCCATACGGAGATCTATATCCTCTGATAAAAGCGTACGTCCTGTGTAGGAGAGACATGTGCCTATTTGTATTTAACCAGTCTGTGTACAATGGTAGTGAATACATTTGGACTCTTTTTGAGCGATGTTGACAGTAATTAAAACGTCTGTCAAGGAATAAATTGCACTCGATATATGTAGATACATAATTTTGAGCAAAGCACTTGTTGTTATGGCCAATATGTATTTTAGCACTATACATCTTTGTAGATCTATATTCTAGTGGAGAGCGCTATTGAGTCTTTTCTTAAAGAGACAATTTTTAAAGAGATTGTTGTGTGTTACACGCTAATAACAATTTTAACAATTTTAGAAACATATCTATAGCAGTTTGCTCTACAGATCATGCGCGCATTTCTTAATCAGCTTGGTGATGCTTGAGGCTTTGTAGAGCTATTTGAAAACAATACATTCTTGTGATCACATGTATTATACTACATATGAGAGGCATGGGGTGCCATCTAACAACGAGGCACCATCTGATGAATTGTTGAGCGTTATGTACTTTAAATCGTTTTATATGAGTTTGTCTCATATATAGCACGCTCATTTACAATTTTTCTTGCATTGATAATAAGCTTCATCAGGCAATGTCCATTAGTACCATTGTTAGGAAGATTAGTGGAGTCCTTTTGTTATATCTTCACCACTGGGTTTTACCTACAACACTTATTGTTTTCGTATCTAGACATGTGTTCACACTACATACGAGAGATGAGTGACACATGTCTTTTGTCGTTTTGCAGAGCGGGGCCCCTTTCCCTGAGTTGTTACCAGGTAGAGGTGGGCTTACTTATCCATCGATTTGGGTAAGTAGGATTGTATTGGGTACTATGCTAGTACTCTATGGACATGTTTTTATTCATGTCCATTACACATTGCCCATAACGATACTGTATGACAATGTAGTTTGATTTGTTACACTGTGTCTTTTGTGTCTCATATCTACAGATAAGTTCCAGTAGTACCGAGTCTAATCAATTGGATTACTGGTTTGATATCACTGTTCATTATTATTTTTTCACGTATGCAGCAGCATTGTTTTTTTATTATGGTCCTGATGAAAGCCTGGATACTTTTTAAGATCAAATAGGCTGAAACATGTCGACCGATCTTGTCAACTTAGCAGTTTAATTTACACTGCTTTGCACTGCTTTTAATTCTGCCAGTTTGGACAGGCTAATAAATATTAAATTTTTTTGTTCCAACTAGGTAGTTTTAATATCACATTTTCACAATTATTGTCATAATCATATTCAGCGCTGCACCCTTACGACGCCTAGCATTCACATATGGGATCTTAGCATCCTTAAAACATCTTAGAATTGTTATGAAAACATCCCAGAGCTCCTATCTCACAGTGAGAGAGTTGTAACCCTCGGTGAGACTAGGTTTTCTCACTGGGAGGAGAAGCCCATATGATGAAGCATGCCACCTATGGTGGGTGAGGGCATTCGTCCTAAAAGGGATTGCTCCCCAGAGGAGCTTTATTGAGAGACACAATTTTTAATTTTATTTTCACTTTATGATAGACCCGAGAAGTTTTGTGTTGTGATTATTGTACATGGGGAATCACTTCTCGCAGGTCTTTAAACTTTTCCCTTGGACCCTCTCCTCACTGTTTTTGTGTTTCAGTATTATCAGTGCCTAGTTGAGAACTGTTGCTCAGTATGACTCAGGGCCTTATTATGAGTTCGGCGGTCCCATAGGCCGCCGTATCGGCAGTGGCAGTCCGAGTGCGGTGAGCTTAGCAGTCCAACCGCCGTATTACGAGTTGGGCGGATCGGCTTTGCAAAGACCCCCGCAGGACCGTCGAGACTGCCAGCAGACCACCGAGTTCACGATCGGGGAAAGGCAGCTGCCATAAGACGGTACAGGGAAGCTGCACCGCCGTGCGTATTAGGAGTTGCCTGTTCCACAAGCAGACTACGGCCGTCCGACCGCCAGCTTCAAAGTGGTGGTGCCGAAGGATTTGGGGTGCGTACACACCCCTTTCTTCTTGTTCTAGGCAGATTACAAAGTGGATCCCTATCTCCAGGTCCCCCCTTCACAGCAGGACCTTCACCCTGAGGATTATGGCCCTGTGTGCGGCGATCTACGGGTAAGTCATTTTCATATCATATACCCATTGCCAGGACAGACAGCATATGGGCTGAGCCTACACATATGCAGTCGAAATGCACGCACAGGTATCGATATATTTGGTAATAGTACTCACCACTGCTGCAAGATCCCCGCCTCCACACCGCCAGCCCTGTGGTCAATCTGTGGCTGTTGGCAGGGGTGGACGCAGTCGGACTGCCAAACTTGTAATAAGGCCCTCAGTTTTTTCTGTGTTTCATTATTATCAGTAGCTCAGGTATGTTCAGTGTTTCAGTTTCATCAGTGGTATCATAAGTGGCTCAGTATCTTCAGTGTTTCAGTACAGTTGTTGGCTCAGTATGCTTCAGTCTCATCAGTGAATCAGTATCAACCCTGACTCAGTATCATCAGTGGTTCATTATCTTCGGTTTTCAGTCTTATCAATGGCTCAGTATCTTGGAGTTTCACTGTCCTCAGTGTGTGCAGTGTTTCAGTACCAACTGTGACTCAGTATCAACACTGACTCAGTATCATCAGTTGGTTAGTATTAACACTGACTCCATATCATCATCAGTGGCTTACTATCTTCAGTGTTTCAGTATCGTCAGTGGATCAGTATCAACACTGTCTCAGTAATATCAGTGGCTCTTTATCTTCGTTGTTTCAGCATCATCAGTGGTTCAGTATCTTGATGTTTCAGTGTTATCAGTGTTTGTTTCAGTATCAATACTGACTCAGCATCATCAGTGGTTCAGTATCTTGATATTTCAGTGTTATCAGTGTTTGTTTCAGTATCAATACTGACTCAGCATCATCAGTGGTTCAGTCTTTTAGTTATTTCAGTATCCCCCGTGGCTCAGTGTCGTCAGTGTTTCAGTATTGCCGGTGGCTCACAATCTTCGATGTTTCAGTATCATATGCGGCTCAGTATCAACTCTGACTAAGTATCATTAATGCCTTAGAATTAACAGCAAACTGATGTCATCAATATTTCATTATTATAGGTGGCGCTGTTAACAATGGCTTGGTTTCATCAAGGAGTCATTATCCTCAATGGCTCAATATAATCAGTGTCTTCGTGTTCTCAGTGGCTCAGTACAATGCTCTTGAGTAGCACGTGCCTCACCTCTTCAATGGTTCAGTAGTATTCATGCTTCAGAGTCCCGAACAGCTCAGTATTACCAGTGGTCAATATTATTACTGGCTCACTACTGAATAGTGACTCAATATCATGAGCCATTAATACTAAGCCAGTAATAACACTCATGACATGCAATACCTCCAGGTGAAATTCCTCAAACCACAACCACAAGTCGCTTTAGGCCTGGAATGATCAGGTTTTGAAGACACCGGGCATGGCTTTGCTGCTGCACGAACAGAGACTGCAGACAACAGCACAGCCCCCACGTGGCTCCTGCAGCAGCGGTGGGGGGTGCACGTCATGCTACAGCCCTCGCGCTCTGCGTGACTGATGACCCGGGAGCAGTGTAATTCCTATATGCGTTTTGGTGCTCACTGCTGAACTTGTGTCTGAACTAGAGCACTCTCAAAGACAATTTCACAGGTATTTATTTATTTATTTATTTATTTTAGAGGTTTTATATAGCGCTGGCTGGACCCGTAGGTATCAGAGCGCTTTACATGTTAGAGCTAGTTACGGTCAGAAAAATTACATCATCATGGAATAACAAAACATCTGAGCGCTTAACACGACAGAGAAAGAACAATAAAACAAAATTTCAACAACATGTGAATAATAGCAGGTAAAACAGAAGAAAGAACGGCTTGAGATTAAACATATTAAACATATCATGTAAACAGATAGTCAGAGTAAAGGGTTAAATACCTATAAGATATGGCAGATCGAGTTTAAGGCACAGATAAAGACCCCCAATATTTGTTGAGGAGGTGCATTTTGAGGTCACAGGTAGCCACTAGAACCCATTTGGTCCTACAAGAGTGCGAGACAGAGATGTATTAAACCTATAGGTTTTATTATTTAGACGTTTTGACTGGAGTAGCCAACAGGCGGGGGGAGGGAATTAAAAAAATAAAAAATAAAACTTACCTTACTGGGTCCCGTGCCGCCTCCACTCCTGGCCGGGTCCCGCGTTTTCCTGCTGCTTTCCTTGAACAGGAAGCAGGCATCCTCCCTCCCCTCCCCTAAGCCAATCACAACGCTGCAATGGCAGCATTGTGATCGGTGCGGACAGCGCCCAGCCGGGCGCCTGTCGGGAGGCCATTTTCTCTATGTAGGCTGCATGCAGCCTACATAGAGAAAATACAGAGTACGCATGACCAGAGGGCCAACCAAACAGTCAGGGCCCACAGCATTGGGCAAGCCACTCCTCCCCGACCCGCCCGCCCCCAACCAGGCATACTGTTCTGCTTTCTCGCAGTGCGAGAAGCAAAAACATAAAATGTTATTTAAAATACCATTTTATGTTTCTGCTTCTCGCACTGCGAGAAAGCAGTGGGACGACGCTCCTCCGCCCTAATGGAGGATCCGCCCCTGGTAGCCAAAATCAATTAATCGATAATCAGAGTGCAAAGCTCAATTAAAATTCAGAAGTACATTAAATAACTCAGTAAATTTCAGGTCAGCAAAATATCAAGTCTAAAATGGGAGAGAAATCCTGCATGGATTCAACTCAAGGATCAGTGGGGAAAATCTCAGTTACACGTACAAAAGAACTAACTTTTATAGGGTTCTGAACAAAGGCTTTCATACATTTACTGCAGTTGTACATGGTTCTCATTGTCTAAACCAATCAGGACTAAACAGAGAGGAAAAGTTACAGATAAATACATTTAGAAAAACTCTCATAATTCTACAACATGAAGCTTCTCACAGATGCCACCTGTGCTGGAACAAATATTGTTATATCATGTGCAATTCTACTAAATCAGCTAGGTGCAATCTTGAATTAGTACAATTTTTATTCAGAACAGCTTGTGAATGTCGCTTTCTCTGGCCACTGTTCTGCTTTGTTTACCCATGTGATACAGTGGAACCTCACAGCAAACTGCAGGCTGAGGTCTAAAAACTCTGAGTTAGCCAAAGTTCAAGTTTTCATTCCTGCAAAGCACAAAATTTCAGAAAAACAGTTTTATCACAGTCAGCGCTCTACCTGGAGACAGAAGCCTACCCAGACGCCCCCGACCCTCACCTCCCCATAGCTGCTCTCTTCCCAGCATCCCTCCTGCTCACACATCACATTCATGCTCAGAGTAGGTAGAAAATGTCCGCCTTTTTTCCTCGGAAAGGGGTAAACTGGCCAGCAATGGACCCTCTATCTCTGGATGTGAGAAGTGATTCCCCGTTCTTGGATAAATACACGCAATAGGCAGAATTTGGTTTGAGCATACCAGCCGAATCGGAGACTCCAACCCCGAAACCCCCCACCAAAGTCCGACCAACTTGTAATGATGCCCTTTGTGGCCTGTATCTCTGTTTGGTATGCATTGTCGAATACCCTCGGCTGAACCTACACATTAAAGCTCTTACCTTTCTCCACTGCTGGCAACTCTTGTTTGATCTATTTATTTTTCATCTACATGGAATGAATGACCTTGTACCCTTCTCTCGGCTGTACAACTGTCGTGCCTGTACCTCTCTAATTCTTTTTCCTGGCTGCCCCTCCCTCTTAATACCCATCCCTTTGTGGCTTCTCCTTTATTTTCCCCCTCTCTCTGCCCTGCCCGCCACTCAACTTACACTCTGCACTTTCTGCTCCTCGCGCTCTTGCAATCCCACGTGCGCTGCTTTAGTGCTTATCATGTGACAGTGCACTGGGGATAGTGAAAATAGTGTCTGCCACAGTGTTCCCTGATGCACTGTGACAGCCTCCATGGTGTGATGTGGTCACTGGCGGTGCGGACCATTATGGCCGTAGCCCGGAGGGGTGTTAGTGGACCTCCCCCTTTCAATAATGTCCGCCAGCTCAAGTTTAACCAGTTCCTCTTCCACCTTCGGCCGAAGATGGAATGCCACCCTTCTACGTCGTAAAGCTACTGGCTGGACAGATTCATCAATATGAAGTTTGATCATGCGATCCTTCAAACAGCCAATACCCTCAAACAGAGGTGAAAACTGAGCCAACAAATCCTCCACATTCCCTTAATGCACACTTAGGGCAAAAGCGACCAACTGCAGAAGTTCCGCTGTCCGACAGCTCAGCAACATCCCTTGACCCCCTTGGGTGACATATATCCTTGTCTTTATCGCATTAGAACCATGTGCCACCTCAGCAGTGAAAACTCCTGCCAACGGAAGAGGATCAGAGGACCCATAGGCAAAAACCCTGGTAGTAGTCGAACTCAAAACAGGGGAAATCGGCAACGTCAGCATCATTGACTTGGCCATGACATTTATAGAGGCACCCGTATCAATCAAGGCCTGCACTGGGTGACCATCCCCCATCACATGGCACTTAGGAATACACTTTCGCAGGTGACCCCCAGGTTACAGATCCTGGATGACATGTATAGCCCCCTCCACATCATCATCGTCCATGTCCCCTGCCTCCATTAAACGACCACCAACATACACCTGGTCGGATGGTACAGAGACCGATCCTCGTGCCGGGGCAGAGCGACACATCTTCGAAAAATGGTTGAACCTGCTGCAATTAGAACACCTTTTTCCATTAGCAGGACACACTCCTTTTTGAGGAAAAGGACCCCCACAACCATAACAGTGCCTAGGCTCCACTTTCCCTTTACTCCTCGGCTTCTTCCTGTCAGGGACTCGGGCCGAAACAACATTAACCGGCTCCACCTTCACCACCTGTTGGAGCGCCGCCTCCATATGGGCTGACCGTCCTTTTGAAAGTTCCTTAGATCGGCCCCGGGTCAACATATCAGCCATTGACATGCCCGGTACCTGTAGAATAGCTTCACGTAGTTTACTAGAGGAACAGCCCTGTATAAATTGGGCCCTGATCTCATCCGCAGCATCGGGTAAAGTACAGGTGCTGGCTAAATCACGCAGACGGGCATAAAACGTATCCACGGATTCATATGGTAGCTGTCGTGCCTGGCGCAACAGAAACCGCTCATAATCCGGATTGGCCAGCGGTTCAAAATGGGCGGTAAGGGCTTGTTTCAAAGTACCATATGTGATGTGGTCACTGGCGGTGCGGACCATTATGGCCGTAGCCCGGAGGGGTGTTAGTGGACCTCCCGCTTGAGTTATACACAGGTGCAATTACCACGTTTTCTACACATGTGGGGCTGAGGAGGTATAAACGTTTGAGTTTTGGGATCTCCAGTGCTGCGGAGGTTTTTCAGGACACGATCCGGCGGGTCCTTTCTGGCCTGGATGGTGTATTTAATGTCAGTGATGACATTTTGGTGCATGCCCCTACTTTGGATGAGCATTTTTCCTGCCTCCGAGGTGTATTTCAGCGGTTGCTGGAGCATGGACTTACGCTCCATAAAGAGAAATGCGAATTCTTGAAAACAGACATTTCATTTTTTGGCTATCATTTTTCGCAGGCTGGTGTGTCACCGGATCCCTTGAAAGTTCGTGATATACAGACGGCTCCTGCTCCCATTAATGTGTCTGGTGTGCGCAGTTTCATGCGGATGGTGAACCATTGTGGCTGTTTTATTCGCAGCCTGACTGATCTTACGGCTCCTTTGAGGGGACTTACTAAATCCAATGTTGCATGGAACTGGGGTCCGGAGAAGGAATGTGCCTTTCAGGCTACTAAGCAGGCCCTGTCGGCTGATACCGCTTTGGTATATTTCAATCCAGCACTGGAGTCTGAGCTGTCAGTGGATGCTAGTCCCATTGGTTTGGGGGCTGTGCTTTCTCAGCGGCAAGGCAATGGGCCCCGGTGGCGTATGCCAGTCGTGCATTAACTGCAACTGAACAAAGGTACTCTCATATTGAGAAGGAGGCTATAGCTATCCATTGGGGGTGGCCAGCCGTTTGTTGTACGTACGGATCATAAACCCCTCATTCCGTTGTTCATAGGGTCCTCTTCCAAACCTCCACCACGAATTGAGAAGTGGATTCTGCAGTTGCAGGATTATTGTTTTACAGTGGTGTTTCGTCCAGGGACACTAAATCCGGCTGACTATCTCTCAAGGCATTTTCGTCCTGCTACTCCTAGTGAGGAGTCTGATGCTGAGGATACTGAGGAATATGTGCGTCTGGTGGTGGAGCGGTCTCGGCCACTTCCTATTTCTTTGGAGGAGATTCTGGAGTCTACGAAACTGGATGAGTGTTTCCAGATTTGTCTTTCTGCAGTGAGGACTGGGAAATGGAGTGTCCTAGTGGATAAAGCCAAGTATCGTACTGAGGATGCTAAGTTTACTTTGGCGTCCCTTCACAATTGAGGGATGAGCTGGTCGTATCCCCGGAAGGCTGTTTGATTAGAGGTCCACGGCTGGTGATTCCTGGTTGTCTGCAACAAAGGGTGGTGGATCTTGCTCACTTGGCTCATCAAGGGGTAGTGAAGACTAACTCTAGGTTGAGATGTAAAGTTTGGTTTCCTGGCCTGGATGCTTTAGTGGAGAGCACTGTGATGAGATGTGCACTCTCTCAGGCTGCTGGGACTGCGGACTCTCCAGCTCCCATCCTCACGGAAGACATTCCTTCATTTCCTTGGCAGCGGGCAAGTGCTGACTTTGGGAGTTCACCGGATGGGCATCATATGTTGGTGGTTATCGACGATTTTTCCAAATATCCTGAGGTTGAGTTACTGGACACTACCACGGCCTGTCAGACTATTCCTCGGTTTGAGAAAATCATGGCTACTCATGGTTTGTTTACTGAGCTCCGTACTGACAATGGTCCTCCATTTTCAAGTCAGGACTTTGCTACCTACCTTCAGTCCAGGGGGATTTGTCACCGAAAGATTACTCCTTTATGGCCTCAGGCCAATGGGGAAGCGGAGCGCTTTATGCGCACCCTTAATAAGGCCATTGGATTGCTGTGGCTGACCGACAGGATTTGGATTGTGCTTTGTATGGTTTTTTGAGGGAATATCGGATGACCCCTCATTCCACTATGAAAGTCAGCCCGATGTCTTTGTGTATGAATCGACCTATGGGTGACTTTGTTCCTCAGTTGGAGGCGGTGTCTGCCAAACATGCATTGGTGGCGGATGAACTGCGGAAACGAGTTGAAGAATGACAAGGTTTCTTCACGGCGTGAAGCAAGACCAAGTTCCTTTAAGGTGGGGGATGCTGTTGTGGTGCGGAATCGGCATCCAAAAGGGAAATTTAGTTTGCCTTTTGAGCCTGAACCGTGGATTATTCAGTCTGTCCGTGGGACTAAGATCACAGCGATGAGAAATGGAATGATCATCTCTAGAAATGTGTCTTTCTTCAAAGCTTACTGGAATCCTGGTGGTGACCGGGTGGAGGATGGTATGCTTCCGGATAATGGACTTCTGGTTTCTGACGAGGAGTCTACGGATGGTGCGGATTTGGGTAGTGGTGGATCTTCTCCTGATCAGGCACTGGAACGTGATGAACTTCCTGGTGGGGGTCAGGTGGTGTCGGAACAGTGTGGTGTTTCTTCCTCTGCGAGGATGCCCCGTGTGGCACCTGAGTGTGATTTGGTGCCCCGTCCTGATGAACCCCAGGGGCCTGAGTCTGGTCTGCAGCGAGGGGGTATCGAGAGGTACCAGCTTCGGCCGTGCCCCGCCAGGTCTTCGAGAATGAAGAACTATGTAACATATTGACTTGGTTTTATGGCCCGGACATTGTGTTCTATTTAACTTGTGTGTGTTCTACACATATTGGTGTTTACTTTTTTTTTTTCTTCTTCTTTCTTTTCTTCTTCTTTCTTTTTCTTGTGTGTTGTGTTTTGTTTGCAGGTTGAGGAGGAGTGTGATGTGGTCACTGGCGGTGCGGACCATTATGGCCGTAGCCCGGAGGGGTGTTAGTGGACCTCCCCCTTGAGTTATACACAGGTGGTCACTCTCGTGACGTCTGGGGGTGGGACTATTTGCACAATAAAGACGCCTGGTGTGTAGCCAGGATTTGAACAGAGTATCTCCTGCGTACTGGTGTTTACTTACTCGACGGTTGATGATCCTTGGACGCAACACATGGTAGTGGTTCATTGTAAACTCTGCTGTCAGTGCCTCTTGGCTCTTCCGCATGTTGCATACTCACTCTGCTCTGTGCACCCCGTACCTCTTCCTCGAGTCACTTGTTTTTCTTGCTCATTTTTATCTATTTTTTGTTTTGTTAAATCTTTTGTAGTTAGTCTTTCTCAACTCCAGAATTCTATTGTTTTTAGTGCATGTCTTTGGTAGCTCATCATCATTACTATCGGTGTGTTTCGGTCATTCGTTGTGACTTATTATCACCAGTACCTTACTGCATGTAGTATTCCAGTCATTGTGTGGCTGAGCTAAGGCCCTGGTTACTTGCGCCCTCTGATTTCGATGGGCCCGGTGAGGAGAGTTACCTGGCCTACTAGAGGCCCACAGACCTGTCTTCTTTCCCTTCGAGCTGTCAGCTGTTCAAATCAGCTGGAAATCGCAGGGGAAGCTATGAGGAGGAATGGGGAATTACCGAATGAATCAGTTCAAGAATTACCGATTTTCGCAGTAATTCCACATTTCTCAGTAGACCCTAAGGGTACCCCCAGAGTTAATGGGTCCCCCAGTAAAGTTATCACTAAGAGACTCATAATGAGACCCTTGGTCAATGAAGCACTTGTTGCTGAGATGTGTTTGCATGTGTGTGCGTGTCTTAAATATCATACGTTCTTCTTCCAGTGGGACTTTCTCAGCCTTTCATCCTTCCAAGAAGAATAGCCTGACAACTATTTAGTTAAGTAGAACTAAGACCTCCTAACAGCCCTCTGATTTTAAGTGATGTAAATAAACAAGTCAGTGTCATCAGTGGCTTGGGGTATTTAGTAGGCCAGGATTGTGGGTGTCTGTGTCCCCTTCCAGAAGCTGCACTATTATGTCCCAATGGTATCATGGGTTACAGAAGATGCCCTTTGTTGAGTAGTGGAAAAAAACACTAGAAGGGAACCTATTAGGCCTAATTGTTTATCCCCTTGTCACTGTGATGCATTCAGACCTCGGGTAGCAGAGCAACACTGCACTGATGAGCAAGAAAAAGACCTGTTCTTCAGGCTTGCATGTA
This sequence comes from Calotriton arnoldi, assembly GCA_963921515.1. Taxonomy (NCBI): domain Eukaryota; kingdom Metazoa; phylum Chordata; class Amphibia; order Caudata; family Salamandridae; genus Calotriton; species Calotriton arnoldi. The sequence continues at coordinate 127,577 of CAWUFW010016848.1, forward strand.
ATCGGGTGAATCAGAGGCAGCCAGGCCTGGACTGAACCCAAAGTACGCACTGGAAGGCATGGAATGGAATGTGGCAACACATCCTGGAGTGAAGAACCAAGAACAAACTGGAGGAGAAGCTACTGCATGAACCACACCTTCCCATTGGTTCTGATGCTTCCAGAAAATGACACAATTGGCAGGCAGGGGCATCCTGCACTCAGTCATGGTGTACAGATCCCTTGGAGGGCCTGCACTTCTCCACAGGTTTGTATTGAGAAACACATGCACATCTGGGACAATTGACACCTCGTGCACAAATGCCACCTTACCAGAGGCCCCACCAACAGCCCAACCAGCCGTTGTGAGGACCAGGGCCCGGGTGAGCATCATGAGAATCGCAGATAGTAAGAGAGTGCCCTGTCTGTCAGCCCAGGTATTGGCAGGGGGTGCGCTGGTGCACTGCCTATCAACACTGGCGTTTCCACACCAGGCTCTGCTGCAAAATGGTGTGAGCAAGAGACGCATGGGTGTGAAAACAACATCAAGGGCACACACTTGGTACCAAGGAAATGGGAACCAAGGTGACCTTTAGTATTCTGGTCATGAAACGAGCACTTATGGACACCATAATAAACAGGGCCAGCTGCAACAGGGACTCGCCAATATCTATGTATCGACATCACGTAGGGCTGAGGATCTTCAAAGGCTCTCACGACGCCCATCAGTTGCTCGGTAGACTTCCGTGCTGACTTTCTACTGCGTCTTCCTCCTATCTCTCTGCCCTCCTTGTTTTATGGCCTGGGAGTCGCCATGTAATCATCCCTCTAATGATCTTGTGTACCAGCCAGGCAGGCAAAATCCTGTCAGTACAACGGGGACAGAGAGGCTGTGCCTGTCGGCTCAGGATAAGAGGCCTTCAGTGGAGGGACAGGCAGCGCAAGGGGCTCAGATGCTTAACCAGCAGCTCGAGCACGGCTGTGGCATCTTTGTTTTTGCTCAACTGGTGGCAAAATATTTTCTGAATATATGTGGAAGGAGCACATATATACAGCTAGGGAGAAGATTCTCCTGGCAAGGTGCAAATTATATTGATAGCTCACTACTCCAAGGGGGTCTCAGTGTGTGTTTCCGGTTTGGAGGTCAAGGAGCTGGAATGGTGGACGAAATCAGCCAGTTGAGGCAAACACAAAGGCCATGATATTATAGGGTCTACGCAGGCAACTTTTTCTATGTGAGTCGAATCGGGTGATGTTGCAGACACTTTGCAGGAGGCAGGCCGTAGTCCAAATACTGTTGGAGTATCCAGTTGACCAAGACTGAACCTTGCATGGTGCCTGGGTCAAGGGCATTACAAGTGGATGCGTCATTCCCATCCAAACATGGTGACTGCAAGTGGGTGTTCTAATGTAAGTACACCATCCCAAGATGGCACCTGGGTGATGTAGGCTACCACCTCCATGTCACAGAGGGATCCAGAGCTACACAAGGATTCTGAGTATTAAAGTCCTTGCCTGTCAGTTAGCGATGGATTTCCAAACAGATCTAACAGTTGCAGCCCCGCCTCTCTTCATGCTTTCCTGGCTCTTCGACTGAACCACAGAGCCTTGACGGACCTGCATCTTCCCCCCCTCCAGCGCCTTGAGACCCTTATGGGTGAGTAGCCGCGCTTTACAAGCCTTTGATTGATTGATTGATTTTTTCCTTGAACTCCCTACATGGCTCCAGTCCATTGCTTCCCAAACTCTTCACTGTACCATGTGTCCCCTACACCACCTGTGCTTTCCAAGAGCTTTTGGTCTCCTTTTCTTCAGTGCCCTCCATTCCTCCTGACCATATGGAGCCACTCAGGAGGTTGTGGCCTTTATGTCCTGCGGTGGTGAGTGATTGCTGTACTAATTTTCCAGTAAATGTTACCACCGGCGCTTCTGCTTATTACACTGCTATAACTTACCTCAATATAACAGCCTTCAGTCCAGTCCAGTGGATGTGTTTCTCCCTTTCCAACCCCATCTTCCTTATTTCACTGCTAGCAATGAGAATCTGGGGATCTTCAGTGGTGTACCTTGTTTTAATTTAGTGGGGAAGCATGGGGCTGATGGCTGCATTCCCTTCAGGGTATGTGTGCATGACAAATATGATCTGAATAAAATGACAACTTTGTCTCATTGCCACTCTTCAGATCTGCTGCATCAACAACAAGAACCCTAAATAAAAACTATCTTCCGGCACCTACCTACCCCTCTGTCCTCAAGACTTCTGCTATCAGACCATAAGGACCCTCAAACCAGCAGATCCAGCTAACTAATGACCATCTCCAATGGCCCATTGAAAGATCTATCTTCACTCACATCTGCGTCTTCATAGAAGGAAGCTTCATACTCTCTGACTATCAAATGGGCTTAGGTACTGAATCGCCCTGATATCTGTCTGGGGTGGCCTGAAGATGATTGAGGACAGAAATGGAAAGGTTACACTATTACAGCTGTACAGCCGCCGGCTTTGAAATAGAGCACCACCAGATGCTACTGCTGAGGCTAGAGGAAGTGTCCTAGGCTGGATCTCCTTCTACCTTTATGCAGCTGCAGTCCGTGCAGGTAGCAGCGGTGAGGCAGAGGGGCCCCATGGGGGGGGGGGGGGATTTCGAGGGACGATGCAGAGGGAAAATTAAATAAATAATTAATTTTCCTATGCATCGTCCCTCGAAATCCCCCCCACGGGGCCCCACCGCTGTTACCTGGCTGCCTTTATGCCAAATTCAGCATCATTTTACTGCCTCATTTAAGTACCCTTCTTTTACCACCAACTCTGGCTTACCACAAGGCTTGATCATCACTCCTGTTCAACATCTACCTCACCCAACTACCAGGCCGCATCAAATTCTATCCTAAAACTGGAAAAATGGAAAGCATTTAAACTCCTTAGAACGTGACCACTGCCCCAGAGCCTACTGTAAATGGATGCTAAGCAACCACCTTCAACTTGACTTGTCCAAAACTGAGAATTTAACCTGTAGAAAAAAGAAAAACCACCAGCCTACAACCAAGTGTCCCTAGGAACTCGATCCTTTGCCAGCATTATAAACTGAAGTAAGATATTCAAGAGTGATCATGGACTCCAAACTGATCTCTCAAGTGACTGAGGTCACAAGAAGTGCCTTCTACGCCATACAAACTCTTCACGCATCTGAGCTTATAAAGACATTCCTCAGACATTACTGATTGGATCTGCAACAGGTAGAACTCCTGGTACCATCAGGAGTGGACCCAAAGAGGCACCTCTCCACCCTATTGAGAGACCACTGCTTGCCAGTATGTGAGACTGGAGAGCAAGGAGTCGCCCTAGTGGTAGGGTAACAGATAGCAGTGACACCAAGGAGCTGAAAGGAGGCAAGGAGAGAAAAGAGTACAGTGTGCTGATGTTGCAATCTGAGAGTATATTCTTGGTAATTCATTGACCTTCCCACTGACAGATTTCCCAAGTGAACTACCTAATCCAGAATGCACTGCTGCTGATAATATGAAATTCTAACACCAACTTCAGAGAAATGTTGAAATTCCTCTGGAAAGTGGCTGCAAGTTGGTGTAATCAGTCATAGGGAGCTCCCAAATATATACTCACTGTATCAGTGGAAATGAGTCAAAATAATAAGAGGTAAGAAAAGGGTCCAAAGTGGTGGGGACAAGATTTTAGGGAACTCTCCTTACATAAGTAAGGCAGGAACAGTCATAGCCAGTCATCTCTTATACTGACTAAGTTGCTGAGACAGCGCATTTCGGTGGCTGTGCTTTTTTTTATAGGTTTCTCCCTGATTGGTAATTCATTACAGGTGTGCTGGCAGGGTTTGTGTGAGAGAGGGTGGGGCCCTACCAGAGTGAGCTGTACTATTAAAGCAGAGCTTGCCTGCCAGCGCCTTTGGCTTCCTACATGATGCAATGTATCTTTGAGCCCCTTGCTGTGTGGACTGCCACCCCCCTACCCCCAATGGCCACAGTCACCATTTGCTGTTGCCTGCTGCTGCAGTCTCTAGGTGTCTTTTCTTCCCCTGTAACTGGGCCTTGTGGGTTCATGTTTGTTAGTCCCCAATGGGGGGTCCGCAGGGCAGACAGGGGCTACTGGGCTCTTTCCTTGGTGGTTGAGGGAGTTTGACACTGGTGTTCTGTGTCCATCCTTCTATGGCTCTGTAAACTAGGCCAAGTCCATCCTTGCTACACATTCCACACTTGACTTTCAGAGTGGCGAACAGCTTCTCAGGGAGGTAGTGCGAGAGGCAAGTGCTCAGAACTCAACAGTGAACCAACAGGCACAATAGCAAATTGTTCAGCCCAGTGCTTATCTTTTCAATTAAAATAAAGCACTTCAATTACACAGCATATTGTAATATTACACAGCATAAGTAGGGGAATTAGACACAGAGCTATAATCGTGTCTGCAATCTTTCTTGAGACGTTACACCCTTCAGTACCATTCCCTAGTGAACAGAGTTCCCCAGAGTCTATAACCCCTGGCATGTAACTTGGACAAGGCACTGATTAGGCACAGGTGTAGTTCACTCAAATCACCCCAAGGTGTAGATGTACACAACAGTTAGTTTGCTTTCACCTTCTTGTGGTTCCCCTGTAAACGTTTTAAGTTTGTGCTGAAGACCTCCATCTACTATTCAGTCTCCTGCTCCACTTCCAATGTTCAAGCCTAGCAGTTACCTGCATTCTGTTGTTGCAGTTCAGGATGGTATGGGATGGGATGGATGCCTGCAGCGGTCCTGCTCCGGTGGAAGCAGTTCTTGAACTATAGATGCCACAAATGTAGCTGCACTCAACTTGACAGCTGAGAGATTTCAATATCATGGCTCATGTGACTGCTCTCATCTTTGACAGCAGTGTTTTCTATAGTCCAGGTGTACATGAAATGCTGGCATGGTGGGTGCTGCCCTCAGACCAATTTTGACCTTGTGGATGTCTTTGGAAGCTGGGTGCCCCCACGTCAACCAGGACTTCCACCTCAACAGCAACAAAGCATTCTGACTCCAACATCAGCAGTGAGAGCACCAGTCTTTCAGTCATGGGAAAATGTTGAATACCATGATGCTTGGCATTTATCGAACTCTTGATGTGGTTCCTGAAAAGAACCATTCAGGGCAACCTTGGGTTGCGCCTTGCTTCTCTCCCTTGTAGTCGCTTTCTTTCTCTGGCTTTTCCCCATACCAGTAAAACACTAGGATTCTCCTCCTTGACGGTCTCTCCTTCTGCAGGGCCAGGCACACTCCTTGCTTCTCTCAGCAGGGAGTCAGGCTTCAGGGCTGCTCTAGCCAGACCCTCATCTCTTCTAAGAGGAAGTGCAAAATTTGGGTGATTTCCCTTTACCTCTGGGAGACTGGCTTTCATGCAGACACCAGCCCTGGTCATACAGCAGTCCTTCAAGTACTCTGCAGAACACTCTTCCTTGGTCATGAAGAACTTGGAACTAGTTCACATTTCCCAGATACTGGATTTGGAATCGGATCCACAGGATTTTTTTTGCAGATTTATATAGCGCAAACTCGACCTGAAGGTATTGGAGCGCTTTACATGGGCACCAGTTACGTTACACAAGGACACGTTCATATTTTTGGTAGGTACGGGGAGATTAAGTGATTTGCCCAGAATCACAGGATGTGGAGCCGACCCTGAGGCTTGAACCTTGGTTTCCCAGCTCCAAAGTCGGCAGTCTTGCCGTCAGACCACATCCTCTCCCCAATCTGTCTACGATTTCAGAATCAGTTTGGGGTGGTTCTCTTTCCTATGTGATTTTCTGGCTCTTCCATAGACACAGCCTTTATGCTAGGTGGTGGCTCTCACAGCTCATGCCAATGATGCTGGCTCCAAGCGGGAATATCCAAAACAAGGACACAATGAAGTGTGAGATGTTTGAATTGGGATGTCATCAGCTTTCCTGAATCAGTATTCAGGGACAGACAAAAGGACAAGCCCTGCCTAGAAACTTCCTTAACCTGAATATGAAACTGAAGTCCCACCATCCACAAACTGGCAGTGTTCAGGAAGCACTAATCAACAGCCCTTTTCTAAGGGGAGCCCTATTTTCACCCTCCTTCACTTCAGTGTCTGGGTCTCTACCCTCCAGCCACAGCAATGCCATAAGTACACTTCCACTGTCTGGGGAAGCCGTATGCACACTCCCTCTTATGCCATGCTCAAGTAGGGGCCTTCCAAAATGGATCCCACTGGTCCAAGAACTCAGACTCTCACAACACACAAAGGCCGTGTGTACACACTCACTCCACATACACGCACTTGGCATGCACACACAGAATGTCAGCAACAGGATTCGGGGTACACATAACAGTTGAACTTTACATGAGAGGGGAAAGTAGACCATCCTCTCCTTGACATAGAGAAAAGGGTCTGGTCATGCTATTGATCCATAAAAGCTTGCCACACCGTCACCACTGCTTTCGGTGACCTATCCAGGTCATGGGCAGTAGCACTATGCCTACTACGAGGGCATGTTTGATGCCCCCCTCAAGTTAACAGAAAAGGCTCTGCACCTCCCATCACCAGGGACAGGCCTTGGAGTCTGTGTGCATGCCTAATTAGAGTGATGGCAGGGCAAACCAAAAAGCCAGGATATCAGATTTACAAGCGGTCAGACACTCAGGGCAGGGGTACACACCCGTTCACCATGCAGGTGACATTCCTGTTCCAATAGTGTTATGTGGTGCTTGCAATCAGGAATTGTGATGGTAAGACGAGCACAACAGCGCCAGTAACTCCCGTGCCCTGTCTTACTGGACTATGCAAATGGTCGCTATCTAATTGGCCCACTTTTACCCTGAAGTCTTCAAAAGTTCAAGGATGCAGCACTACACCTCCTAAACTATGCATCACACGTGGGCTCCAACCAACTCACTGGCTCCCTGCGGCCAGACACTCCACCTGCAGAATCACATCAACCAATAAATAGGGGAAAGTATGGCTACCAGATAAGTCTGGACGACACCCACCCAAGCACCAAAATGGATTCCCACACAAGCGCGGTAGGCCCAACTTCTTGAACAACTACCTCTTGCTCTGCTTTATTCCAACCCAGGCATACACACTGGTACACAACCGCAGCAACATGAAGAGTGCATTTCACTACTCATAACACGCCACCAAAACACAACATAGACCACACTCAGAAACTACACCCTTGCAACCACCAACAGCAATTCATTAATACAAGTCTCACGTGTTTTATACCGCCCTCGTCTCCGCTACTCGCATGATAGGCGTAAGGACGACACCAAAACACTTCCTAAATAGTCCACACGACAAATGCATGTTTCCATTCAAGCACATTCTACTGCGAAGTCTGGGACCCATCACTAATGAGCTTCGTCAGGGGTTTGAAGCGCTATACAAAGGGAAGTACAGTGCAATGCAATTCCTAGTTATTGTAACAGACTCCCAAATATTGGGTTATTTCATCAGCTCCCCTTGAAAAACCTTTCCAAAGTCTAAGTTGTAATTATGTGAAAGCATATTGTAAAATGATTAATTAGCCCCATTGTAATCCCCTGGCACAACCCTTGGATCGGGTGGCTCTCTTGATGCTCTCACACACACTGTGGCACAGGAACGTATGACAACTTCTATAAATCGGATAAAATTACACCCGTGGGGGAGTGGAGACCTTTCGAGATGACATTTCTTTGTCACTCCGAACTGCTAAAGTGCCACTAACTCAGATGATCAAGTGACAGGCACATGCAGGGGAGGTGTCCGCGCGGCAGCTACGCAAGTCCTGCGTCCCTCCTCAGTGCGTGCAGTAATTGCATGAGCTCTCGCCGCACGCGCTGGAGACAAGACGCGCAGCTTGGTTTCTCCCTCCCAAAGGTCCTACGGGAACTCTGCAGCCTCCGCGCCAAGCCCCTGGGCAGAAATGTACTCCTCACCGACTGCATGACAGACGCTACCGGCCCAAGCCACCTGTCCTGCTCCTGCAGACGTACGCATGGAAGCGAGGCTGTGGCTGGGGGAGGAGGGGAGGAAAGAAGAAGAGAAAAAGAGGGGAGAGAAAGAGCGGGGTAAATGTGGCGAGGTGATAGAAAGGTAGGGGGTGGGCCGGGAGCGGTATGGGGTGCAGGGCAGAATGAGGAGTGCAAACAAAGGGTCAAAATGCGCGAGAAGGAGCCCGAGGGGTTGACAGGGACTTAGGGGAGAGGAGCAGGTGGAACGGATGGGGGTGGAGAGAGGCAGAATGAAAATGGGAAGAGTGCAGGGGAACTGAAGTGGGAGAGAGGAAAGATAGGTGACGCAGACAGCGGCAGAAGGGCGAGGGGGGAGAGGAAGAGACAGAAATAGGGGGCAAGATGTAGAAGAGGTAGGGTAAGAGAGACGGAGGGGGACGGTGACGCAAAACCGAGCGAGGAAGCAAAAGGGGTCAAGGAGAGGGGATGAGGGAATACAAAGAGGTGAGTGGATAGTAAGTTTAGGGGGCTGATTCAAGAGAAGGGGTGTGGGGGTGTGGGGGTGTGGGTGACTGGTGATGGTGGAGTAAGAGGCTGCCGTGGAGGAGGATGGTTTAGTCATATATGTTGCTTTCTTAGTGAAGTGTTCCACATAGCTGGCAGCTCCCTCACATGGCTTCACTGGACGAGCGGGTCCTGGGGAAACTGGGCGCTGCAACAAATAGATCTACGTAGAGTCACATATTACCAATTAGGACTATTCAAGTGGGCACTACGTAGGGAGGAATACGTTGGTGGTTGGGTAGGTCTGGATCAAGTCAGGAATGTCTTTCATGGGTCTTCCCTGAGTGGGTCTTCCCTGAGGCGGCACGCACAGTAGTGACATGAAGAAAAAGCGTTGAAATGAGGAAGATCATAGAAGGTGATAAAGAGTATAGAGTGTCCTAGAGCGTCATAAAACAGTCTTCAGGCACCTATTCACAAAGGTAAATTTACACATGTAGATTTATTCACATAGATATTACTCTTGCACTTAGGAGTATATCTAAACGTTTGTGCCATTCACCATTTTCAGGTATAGATATATACCTTAGCATATTACATGCCTCCACCCCCTGAAAACAGGTGGTGGGGACAACTAAGAATAAATCTGCAAGGGTAAAGTTACTACTAGTAACTTTTCAGTTGTAGGTGGAGCGCTCCACCATCCGTGTGGAGAAGTTGCTATGCTATGGGAAAATATAGGGAAAATAATGAAAGTCTTTTTAAACATATTAAAAATATTTGAATATAAAATATAATTGTAAAATAATTAAAAATATTTATGATTAACATAGAACTAATACAATAACATTTACAGCACATTATCTCATTACATTATTAGTGCATTAAATAATTAATTTAAATGTATTTATTCAATTTTAAAATAAAGAATTTAAAAATGCATCCCACCCTCACTAACATTTTTATTTTTATTTAATATATATTAAATTTTGCTAAAAGTTATGTGTTGAATTAATTTAAATTGTGTTTGTTTTTTAAGCAAAGGTTCAAAGGTTTAATTTAACTTTATTTCTATATTAAGTTTATTATTATATTTTATGTTAATAAAATATTTGGTTAATAATAATATATTTCTTTTTTACACTAAACAGAAAATATATATTTTTTTAAAGTTGACTTAATTTTATTTAATTAACATTATTTCCTAAGGGGGGTTATTTTAAGTCTCTGCCTCCATTATTATCTATGGGAGTATGTTGTGTCACCTGTGAGTGGCCATGCGTAGTGCTTGAATTTCTCCAAAGCTGGGCTGGAGGTCATTTACTACTTTTACCCCCTCAAGGTCTGTAGTAAATTTAGAAGTTTAGTTTGTGAACAGCAAGGTTGAGTCTGGTATTATAAGCATCAGTAGGGACTATCTTGGTCCCCTGATCTGAGTCTAAGTTTGATGCCTCAGTAGTTATTGTACCATTAGATACTAAATCAAATGAAAGAGTTTTGAATTCTATCCCCTGTAAAACTGTAGGAAGTTCTATGCATCCCATACATGCAGGGTGAGGTTCCAGACAAAAGGGGGGTGAATGTGGAGGGATGAGCCCCTCAATCTCCACAGCTTGATGGGCAGGTGACGTGTTAGTTCCAGGTGGCTGAATTCAGCTGTACTAAACGGCAGTAGTGTTGAAAGGCGTTAGAGAGATAACCCCGATGATGCCATTGGGGGTCTCATGGTAGAGGCTTAGGGCTTGATTCACAAAACTATGCACCTCATAAAATGACAATACGATCATAAATGTCAGGATTTACGGCTGGAAGAATTTCACACAAAAAAGACTTTGCAGTGGTAAATCTTGTTACTTCTGCATACTACCCCAGGATGGCAGAATAGTGTGTAGGAGTAAATACCAGGCAATGTGTGGGGAGTGGGTGTTTCAAGATGTTTTTAGCCTTGAAATAATGTAAATACCTACAAGCATGTGAGTGCTTGATGATTTACAAATGGCCCTCCAACCTTTGCCCACCATAGCAACAGCCAAAGATTTACTAATGGCAAGAATAGCAGTACATTACTTTCCAGTATCAGGAAGTGAACGGAATACCATGCCATTGTGGCGGAAAGAGCTTTAGCACATGGAAAACTGCACAGTGACGCTGGTTTTTCATAATGCAGAATTCTACTATGCATACAATTCTGCAATGTGGAAGTGAAAATTCAAAAAAGGAGATCAAATGACATTTCCAGGACTACTCTACGAAATAGAGGAACCAGGAGCGTAGTCAGGTCCTTATATGAATGGTTTATTGATAAACAAAGGTGTGCAGTTCCTCAGGGTTCACAAAATAGGAGGGGTATTTTTGTTCCAGATTCAGGAAGTATGCTCCAATAGGAGCAAATGTCCTCACTCACCCCCAGGGGTGTCATGCTTCATCATTGGGCTAGCTCCTCATCGGGCCGGCGCTGCAATGCCTGACGGGCAAGGGGCTCTTTGCCGGAGATCTTTTAATAGCCGTACGATGTGGTGGGGGGGTGGGCTATTGCAATGTGTGTAGAATGGTGTTCTAATAGTGGGTTAAAATAGGTCTAGTGATGTACAGTGTCAAATTCTTTATTGATTGGACTCACTACCCTAATTAAAAAATGTGGTGCTTATCTAGGAAGCAATGGTCCTGATGAGCAAGTCAAGTGGTTCATAAAAACAACGTCAACATATTTCTTGCCTATGTCTGTCCAAATGGAACAATTGGCAATTCTTCAGGACCTAACAAGAATAACCTACTCTTCTGTATGACCAGATTCAGTAATTATTGAAATGTGCTGAAGTAATCAGTCATGTATCAGGTCACAATGTAAAACTGTACCTTGATCTGGATAGCAACCCTCAGAGGGGCTAGATCGTACCCCTGGAGGCTTTAGCAGAACGAAACGCCTATTAGCGTCTCATGGGCGGTGCAGCACCTGCTGTGAGACCTACCCCGGCTCTGCTTCCTCAGGGTTCCATGGTTGGTTTTGCTGCGTGGGGGCGTGGACCTCTCTTCCTCACACCACTGAAACTATGCACCTAATTGAACCACCGCCATTATTTCGGTTGCGGTACTGGCGAGTTCTCCAGTAGAGTATCTGATTATCTAGGTGTAAAGCAGACATCTACACAAATGCTATGTTTGGTTATAACAATTTCCTAGGTTAAGCAATCTAGGTAAGGTACTGTTTATTTTGACATAACCAAACTGTCATAAATAATGTACTGAATTTCACTCCGCATCCAACACATACTACAATTCATTTACCATTACTGGTACAACTTGATTTGAGTATTTTGACCAGCACAATGTGATGCATTTTAATTGACATGAGAGTATCCTTGATGGATTTTACTATTCACTTTTTACTCATGCAATTGATTTCTGCATATTCCAACACTTTACAATTCAATTGACATTACTGGTTCGCTGCAGCCTTGAGTAATCGGGCCAAACACCAAGTGATGCATTTTAACCAGCATGAGAGTGCTAATTATGGAGTCTGCAATTGAGTCATTTTGTTTCACTGATGCATTGATTTCCTGTAAATTTGAATTCCATTTGTCCTCTTAAATTGTAGGATTCAATGCCTCCTTGAGTTTGCGCCAAGCTTAAGCTGAGGTTGGTTACCTGACTTTTGCGAGTAAGCCAAGCTCGTAAACCTCTTTGGATGAGACACAAAGTGTGATATTACTAATGATGTGATCAATTAATAATGGCTCCCTAAGAGTCCTTTGCAAGACAATCATTACTAGAATAAGTGTTATGAATTGATGAATAAAGCATAGAGTGTGTCCCTTTAGAAATATATTATTTCTTTCACGTAAACACGAGTGGCGTCATGATTGAGCGGTCGCTCTACTCCAACCACTGGTTTTGTATACCACTATTATTATTTGTTTACTCTACACCAGAGATCTTTCTGTTACATACACTTTATTACACATTCAAGGTCCTGAAGAAAGCTACCACACCTCTGTTGAGGGTGTAAGGCTGAAACATATCGACCAATCTTTTCACTCTATGATAGGTTGAATCCCTCCTATCATAGCCTGTTTTGAATCCTGGCCCTGGGGCGCTTAAATAAAAAAAATTGTGCACCCTGAAATTAGTTTTATCTCGCATTCGTATTTTCCTTTCTCACCCCTCACCCCACCCTGCTCATATAAAGGTTTAGTGTACTTCTCTTTACAAAAGAAAAACATCCCTGAGCTCCTCCCTCTCAGAGAGGGGGTTGTAGCCCGCATTGTGTCTAGGTTTACAATGCAAAGAGGTTATCCTATGAGGAAGCATGCCACCTTTGGGTGGGTGAGGGAAACCGTCCTTTAAAAGGGACAACCCCCTTAAAACCTTTTCACATTCTGTAAACCCAGGGGACCCTTTTGTGTTGTTAGAGAAAAAAAGAGTGCCATAACTTATTAGATATGGCATTGTTCTGCTCTTTCCTTTTCAAGCAACACAGTTCATCAAAATTGGCTTCCACACTAAGTTGCATGAGTTCTTTGTAAATGTGTCCCTTAATTTCTTTGCTAGGTGTTTGAGATTTAGGGTGTCGAGCTTTTTAGGTGATGCATACAGTTTTTAGTATGCATCGTTTGGACTGATGAGATGTGATCTGTCTTTTTCATATTAAAAATTACCCTCATCACTGAGTTCAGAATTGCCTTCAATGGTGCAAAGCTATATTTGGGGTGGCCTCTGAGTAGTGCAATTTAATAGTCCAGTCTAGGTTGAACTAGGGTCTGTACTAAGCTCTGAAGTTGTTGAGCTGCGACCAAGAGGCCTATTTATAGCCTTGCCTCTCCTCCCATGGTGGAGGACCGCCCACCATATTTTTACATCCGTGCAGGAAGGCAGGAATCTCTGTGCCTTCAGTGGAGCCGCCGTTGCAGTGACTAAGTTAGTGACACTGATCTTTTGCTGATCATCCGCCATGTTTGATGCACCCACTTGGCAAAGATTTTTGTTTTCTGAAAACAAAGTTTCAAAACAGGAGTTGTTTCAGAAAACAAAAAAATGTCTCCCCCTGCGCATGGTGGCCATTGGGCACCTACATTATTTGAGACCGACATGCCTGGCATGGTGATCGCAGGTAGGAAAAAAAATGGGTGATGATTGTTGAACTCTGAATAGGATACGGCGAGTTCCACTGTTATCTGGCGGCCCATTTGTGGACAGGTCGCTAAGTCAAGAGTGGACACCGACTGAGCAAGCTGAGACTGATTCCTCAGTGATTCCTCTGACTCTAAGAATGGAAGGATAACCGAGAGTTTAGCAGTGTGGGAGAAACTCCAGTTTTGCCATACTCCTGCTCCACCAAACTATAAATTACCCATTGGGTTTTTTATGATGCATAAGGTACTTAGATGCCTTTGATCTTTCTTGTCTATGTAGATAATTAATCGCTGAAGTGAGTGGTTGTCTTCTAGTACATAGCACTAAAATTGTGCTTGCTTACAATCACCAGTTTGTTTCTGAGTGGGTTAGAGTCAGGGTCGGATTGGTAACGCGGGCACTCGGGAAATGGCCGAAGGGCCGGTAGCCGAGTCCTAGCTGTGGGCTGCTTTTTTGGTGCAGCATGGGGGCTGTCTGTGCTGTTAGGATGCCGCCAGCGGCCCAGTGGGTGCCTGAGTGGCCTTTCTAGAGGCAGATGGGCGGAGGTATCACTTCCTTTCTCTCCCTGGGCCGGACCATTAATCTATGCTGATTGAGCGGGGGCAGGGGGCCTGAGCAAAAGTGGTCTTACTTGCATTCATGTGTGGCTCAGCAGTGTGAACTAATCTGTGCAATTTTTTTTTATCTAAGTGAAGTTAATAAAATATGCCCCCACCCCCTTTCTTTTCATAAAACTTCGCTGAAGCAGTGTTTTGCAGAAAGGCAATAGGCACATGTGGGCCACTTTTTTTTGGTGTGCCCGGGCCGATTTTTGATCCCAATCCAACCCTGGTTAGAGTCAGAGATCGGGTTGTATGCACTGGTGCTGTTGTATGGTTTGAAGTGTAGTAATTCTGTCTTGGGTAGGTTTGGCTTTGGGAAGTGTCTGGACGTTATTGTCTGACGTTATGGGCTTTCTTCAGTGTTTCTGTGTCTTGAGTAGGTATTGTCTTGAGATACCTCCGAGTGTCCTCAGTGTTTTGGTACATGTTCACACCCAGGTCTCTCAGTTCTTCAATTAACTGGTCCATGAATAGGTTAAAAGGATTTGGGGCAGAATAAAACCTTGTGGGATCCCCTGAGGGCTGGTGAGTAGAAGGAGGAGTGCTATTCGACCGTCTGAAATTTACTGTAAGGTCATGAGGGGCTTGGATGCAAAAGACCCTCCTCTGCCCATGATCGTAAGAGCATCGCCTGTTACTGTCAGTGTTGCTGTTTCTGTGCTGCAACTCTCCCGGAAGACTGAATGGTTCGAGTCCTGGTGACTGTTCTTATAGATATGATCACTCAGCTGTAAATTGATTACAATTTCTAATGTTTTTCCCAGAAAGTGAAGTCCGGTTAATGGTCTGAAGCTATTTAGCTCTTTTGTGTCTGCAGAGACTTTCTTTAATATTGGATTGACCCGACCACTTTTCATTCAATTAAGGAAGGTTCCCATCTCAAGGGAGTAATTAATGATCGCTGTCATTGTGATGCTACGTGCTCTACGTGATTTAGTGAGGAAGGGATGTTTTTTTGTGCCAGCCAGTGGCATAACGCACAATGATGATGGGGCGCCCTGCTTAATGTATGTCACGGATATTCACTGGCCTCAGGCTGATTGGGGCCCCATAAGGGGCTGGGGCTCCCCCTGAAGGCTGGACCTCCAATACTCTGCAGGTGTAGAGGGGTCTTTGTTACGCCCCTGGCGTGGGGAAGAATGCAGGGTTTTCAGTGTTCCCTTTAAAAAATCCTCAGCAGTGAATGTGAAAATGTTTCATTTATTGAGACGTGCACTTCTTTGCTGGGTGTACTTCCTCAGCGCAACTGGCTATCGGTCCTTACGTTTTGTGACTTTTTCATAAAAGAACTGCCCTAATTGTTCACAGTTCTTTTTAGGGTTTTCTGGGAAATTCGAAAGGAAGTGTTCGGTTGTTTTTTTTGATTATGTGGAAGAAATTTACGACCTGTGTTTTTGCTTCTTTCATCTCGTTGCAAAAATATAAGGCTTTGGACTTCAGGTGCTTTTAATAAAGCATACTTTAGTGTGTTTAGATTATGTCTTCATGGCCATTTCGATTTCCCTTCAGCTCTCTGACCAGTTTCTTTTTATCATTCAGGTGTTCTGAGAGCCAATACTGTTTCCTCCTATTTCACTGCTAGTGGGGCTACTTCAGCTAAGGCAGATGTTGCTGAAATGTTGTGATTAGGTGTTAGTCGATTTATGTTTCTTTTGAGTTCTTTGGGTGATGGCTAGAGTAATTTAACTGCTAATGTTGGCCCAGGGTTTCTCTGTCAATAAGCTTCAGGTTCCTGCACATTATTGTGTGGCGGGAAAGGGGGGGGGAGCTTTTGGGTTGCCCTCTTGATTCTGTTTAGACCAGGGGTATGTTGTATGTGATCTGTCGGTGGTCCAACCAGTCACCTAGTTCTTAAAAACAATTGTCCCTCTTTGATGAGTATGGGTTCTAAAGTAGCACATCTTACATGGATCGGAAAAGCAAAGTATTGTTTGACTTTGTTAATCTTCCGAAAATACCACTTGTGTTATAGTTGTCTCCCCAGTGAATACTGAAATCTTCCTAATAACATATTGGTGCAGTCGACTCTATGTTAAGTGAGAGTGTATTCTTGATATGTTCAAGGGATATTCCTGGTGATGACAGACAGTTAGAAAAAAAGCCATCTAACCACCACCCTAAATAGGGCGGATGGTCGAATGGCTTATCTCTGATGGCCCATACTCCCTCCGGCCACCAGAGGAAGGTTTACGATGCCAGAGTAATTTTACTCTGTCAGCGTAAACCTGAAGGTCCACTCAACTGAAAACAGGGCAGGTGGACCAAGAGTTTGACGGAGAGGATATTCTGTCGCAGTTGCAATGGAGTATCCTGTCGGCCAAACTTTAAGTCGGGCCCGAGGTCTATCACTGCTGACCATTGTATTGTATTGTAATTGCATTTATATATCGCTTACTACCCCTGACGAGGTGTCAAAGTGCTTTTCGGCGTGTAGCACGATACTCCGGAACCCATAAAGGATTAGTGGTGAATTAGTATCATGAAAATAAAAGTAATTTGAGTGGTGGATATGTTAGTTATTTGGATTGAGATGGATAGTGGAGGGATAGAAGAGGGAAAAAGGATTGCATTTATATAGCGCTTGCTACACTTGATGGGGTGTTGAAGCTCTTTTTCAGTGAGTAGCACGCTACTTCGGAACCCAGAAAGGATTAGTGGTGAATTAGTATAGTGAAAATATGAAAGTAATTTGAATGGTGGATATGTTAGTCAGTTATTTGGTTTGAGAAGGATACACTGAGTGTAAATGTCCTGTCTCATCCACAGCAACAGTCTTCAACTGACTCAGCCCTGCTTATTGACAACACGTTGAGTACCTGAGTGCGAGCGGACTGCTGTTGCTTCCGCCGCCGCTGCCTCTGCTGTTCGCGGTCCGCGGCTCACGGCTTGGCTGCCTGCTGCCTGCTGTCGGCTGTCGGCTGTTCTTCCCCGTGGCTGGGGCCTCTCATTGTCCCGGACTGCCTGCCTGCCTGCCGCCCGGAGTGCAGGAGTGCCTGCCGCCGCTATTCACAGTCCGCGGTCCACTGCTGCTGTGTTGCTCCGTTGTGCTGTGGCTGGACTGCTCATTGGCCCGGAGTGCTCGCCGCCGCCGCGGTCCACGGCTTTGGTGTTGACTGCTTCCTGGCTGTTTGCTGGCTGTTGCTGGCTGTTCCGGGCTTCGTGCTTGTTTCGCTTGCCGAGGCGGGACTGTTGGATTGCCGGACTGCTCTGCATCCCGGTGTGCTGCGTTGCCGGGGCCCGGCTTGTTCCACCGGGGATCCGCCACCCAAGAACTAAGACCTGCACCCCCGGCTGCCCCCCTACCGCCTCCCTACCAGGTGCCTCGTGCCTGGTGCTTCTGCTTTTGCCTGCCCTGGTCTGGTCCAGCCCGGTCCAGCTCCAGTCCAGCTTCAGTCCGGATCTTATTGGTACATCGATACCGGACCCCTGCAGCCCGCCGTGTGCCGGTGATGAAGGAGAATTGGGGGAGCCACGGAGTCTGTAGAGGCCGCTGAAGACGCTGAGCAGACCCTGGGGATTTTCTGCACTTTTCTGATTATTGTCCCGGTGCATTTTGGGACTTGTAGTTTTGTAGTTCCCCACAGAGGTATATTAGACTCCCCTGCCTGCCTTGTTAAGGGAGTCTCACCGTCAGGACGAGGAGGAGCCCCGCGCAAGCAGCGGTCGTGTAATCTGAACGCTGCAGAGCAGAGCAGAGTGAAGCGGAGTGGTGCTTTCTGTATTCCTGGATCTGTGGGAGAAAGCCTAGAGTCACTTTCTGCCTTGTGTCCCTCTTCTGTATGCCTCATGTTTGGTCAAAGTGCAGCATGTCTCTAGAGCAGTAGTGGATACAGGTGTCCACCGTGTCCAGGCATCTGGTCTGTTGTTCCTGGTGCAGTTGAGACGCAAACGCTTCGAGTATTCTCTAAAGGCTCTCTAGACTTTGTTTATTCTGGCCACCCAGTTGGGTGTTGCTAGTTAAGTAGCGCTAAGTAGTGCCTGGTGCACGGTGTAGCATAAGCGGCGCACCGGTGCATCGGCGCTCAGGCGCATCAAGCCTTGGGAGTTATTCCTGAACAAAGCTATGACTGCAAAAAAATTACGCTCTGGTAGATTAGTGTACACAAGAGCTTGCATAAAAACCAGAGCTAACCCTTTAAGGAACAACTCTCTGCAAATAAACTCTTTGAAGTGTTTCAATACCATCCCTTCCTTTTTTCCTAAAAAAGAAATAAGTTCTAAATCTGTAGGGATGTCGGAGTTTCTCCAAAAAGAATATGTTGATCAAGTAGAGATCAATGCAAGTCCTGGAAACCCATTCCCAGTAGTACCTTCACCAGTAGTACCCTCCATTTCACCGTCTATAATCATGGGATTACGGCCTTCTGATCTTCAATATTCAGAATCTGGGGTGGCTGACTCTTTGCTGGCAAATCTAACTATCCACCCTTTTGTGAATGGGGTCTCTGAACCGGAAGGAGTTCCGCATTCAGTATCAAAAGCGGGAGAATATATAATGGAAGATTTTACTTTACCTGATATAAATTTAGATCAGCCTCTAAAAATGTTCCACGCTCACAACCAAGAATCATCCAGGGTTTTTACTCCCGCCACCCTACCGTCCCCTAAGGATCATCCTGTGAAACTGCAACTGTTCAGCAGTACACCTAGCGGAACAAGCTTATTAGACTCACGGGGTTCAATTACTCCTGATCTCTCCCGAGATTTTCTTCCTTCAATTCATAATCTAGAATCACAAAGGCCCATGTCGGAGTCATTGGTTTGTCTAGAAAGAGTGTTGGTTTCCATCTTAGCCCTAATGGAGAAATCAGTAGATAACTCCGATTTTATTTTGGACTCCGTTTTAGCCCTGACTAAGCATATTGCCTCTGAACATAATCTATTGTCAGGAAAAGTTTGTGTATTTCCCCCTAGTATACCTAACCCAGAGAAAGGATCTTCCATTCCCCTTCGTTTGAAGGTAGACTTTGACAAGTCTCACTCTACCCAAACAGACTTTTTTCCACATGTTAAAGGGCGGGACTTTGGCACTCAGGCTGGCAAGCCCTTTTCCAGTAGAAATATCAATACCAAAATGAAAGAAAACAGTGATATTTTTGATAAATCATTTTCTTCTTCTTTACTGCAGCTTTTCGACTCCGACCGAACCCTTAGCTACAGTTGCCGCATCTTCGTTCCGCCCGCAAACTATGATGGAAAATACAAATACAAATATAATTCAAAAGGTCTTCCCTATCTTTCTAAAATCTGGCATTAATTCCTCAAAGCAGCCTATAGAGGAAGATATTAAAATTGGATGCTCTCTGAGTAAGGAAAAAGTTCTTATGAACAAAAGTAGCAACATACGTAAGACAAAAAAGAAGGAAAAAAGGGAAAAACGTCGAAGGATAAACAAAAAAGGTCAAAACAGTTACGCTTCGACCCTAAACCTATCCATATTATATCTCCAAAGCTGGATTTAAATGTTCCGAAAATGGAAGATGGACAAGAAGAGTACAATCCATTGGGTACTTGTTCTCCCTCTTTGAACTTATGTGTTCCTATTAAATCGACCAAAGATGTAGTACCACTAGATACAAATGTTCCTCCTATGGTTCAGAGTACACTGAACCCTAATGCTTCTTTGTTTGCTTCCTCTCTAGGTACCAATGTCATTTATAGCTCCAATAATACCATCCCTGAGGTATCTAGCTCTGATAATAACTTCCAGCCTGCCCCTTACAGCTTGGATTTCTCGTTTATTTTTGATTATGAATTATATATGAACAGGTCTTTTTGTTGGGTTGCTTTGCTGAAATTGTGGGCCTGCGGATGATTGAAAGTAATGACTTAGCTCTGGTGGAGGTACAAAAATATAATAATCTCAGGGGTGCAAGAGTTACATTTTCATCCAAAGCAATCTCCCACCTGATTTTGGCACACAGCGATAAACTACGCTGTTGCGGCATTGATGTTTTAATTCCCGAGGTGGAGCTATCTTTAAAAAAAATGTCTCAAATCAAGCTGCCTAATACTGATGTAGAATCCTCCGGACGAGGTACACCATTTCCGGAGAAAGAAAGTACTTTGCAGGTCTTTCTTGGTAAAAATGGTAGGAGGGTTTCGCTCCATACTGAAAAAAATATTCAATATGTGCTTCCTGCAGAGGAGGAAGATAAGAAATGGAGTTGGGTTGCAGGTGCTCTTAATTCAAATAGACCTTTAGGCCTAAGATGTGGGAATTCTTCCTAGCAAGGATATTAATGTGATATCTTGGAACGCAGCCGGCCTTAGCACAAATAAAAACAAACTTATATTCTTGAAAGAGCAGAATCCCGATATAATTTGTCTCCAAGAGACTTGGATAGCTAAGAACTGGTCCACCGAAGATTATATTGTGCTAAGCAGGCCGGCGCTCCATGTAAATAGAGGTCATGCTAAAGGAGGTATTGCAATCCTGTTAAGTACAAGTCTCAGTTGGTCCTATAAAGAATTTTCTCACGCCTCTAATCTAATTCAGGCGGTTAAGTTGGATCATAAGGTCGGCCAGCTTCTATTGGACTCGTTGTTGATAATAAACGTATATTTACCTCCCGACGCATCCTCCTCACACCTATTAAAAGATCTTTTCTCCTTTATTTCCTCCATTCTGGAATCTGAAGACTGTAGGTACACAATATTAGTGGGAGATCTGAACTCTAAAGTCTCATCGCATAGTCTAAAGGTATTTTCTAACATTGAAAAAAATGAAGCCCTAAATATTCCCACTGCTCAATTCCCGAACAATAGCAGGACAGATACAAGAGGAGTTTTACTTCTAGAAGGTCTGAGAAGCTTAGATCTTATAATTGCTAACGGGAGGTTGGGGAAAGATATTCCAGCAAACTATACCCATAAGGCTCCTACTGGGAGATCAATTCTGGATTATCTAATTGTCTCTGCAGATTTTTTTCACAAACTTACAAATATGGAAGTCTTGGGAAATGTTTTTAGTGATCACATGCTGATTTGCTTTAAAATCGACTTCATTTGTGATAAGGTAGGCTCCTGGAATTTTAAAGGTGCTACTGTAGGGTTTAATGTAACAAATGGAAGAAGCCACTGGAACACTCAAGCGACCTCTAAACTAAAAGCGCACTTATCAACACTAATAAGAGATCAGCTGCTCTCAGAATCAGTTGAATGTGACTGTACTCAACCTGATTTACTTGATGTCTTTTCCCGTAACATTGGCCTTTTGGCTAAATCTGGTAAATCAACTCATGTCCCTGTGCAACGGAGACCATATTTTAACGCATTGCTCACTCTAAATAGGGAAATAAATAAACTAGTGAGGGCCCAGTTCCTGTATTTTTCGCAGGAGCGAAGCAATTTAATAAACCTGCTAAAGAGGAAAAGACAAAGGAAAAACGCTCCCTAAGGCAAATAAAGGAAGATGGTGCATGGACACAGCTAAAAGAGGCAGCTTCAAAAAATAATTCAAAAAGGTACTGGGAAATAATCTCCGACTGCTGCGGCACTAGGGTGAAATCTCTCCCAATACCCATAAAAGAAGTGGATTGGAAACTTTATTTGCTGGAATTGTACTCTGTAAATTTCGATTCCTGCAGATTTGATATTGTGGCATTGGACCAGCCTTTAATTTCAGTACCCAACTATGTCCATTCTATCGATGAAGTGGTCGGGGCTATTAAAAAAATGAGATCCTCAGGAGCAATGGGCCCTGATGAAATTCCCATGACGCTAATTAAAAAGGAGCCTCTCTTGTGGGCTACCTATTTAGCTCCATTATTTAATTTTTGCTACTCTAATGGGAAAATCCCACCATCTTGGTCAGGAAGTATTTTAATTCCTCTATACAAAAAGGGCCTTAGATCGCATCCAGGTAATTATCGGCAAATAGCCTTACTGGATGCGACGGGAAAATATTCGCACGTAGAATCCTCGATCACCTTACGGAATGGGTGGTAGAGAAGAAAGTTCTACCCATTGAGCAAGCAGGCTTTAGGAAAAATCACTCTACGCTAGATAATATTTTTATGTTGAAACTAATAGAGGAAAAATACACAATCTACCGTAATTCAAATGTATTTATGGCTTTTATTGACTTCTCCACAGCCTTCGATAAGGTAGATCGACCTCTATTATGGAGAAAACTGCAAAAAATGGGTTTGCCTTCCCCCTGCTATCCTTGATCATAGCACTCCACTCGCAAACTTGGTGCAAGATATTAATGGGTGGAAATCAAGGATTATCAAAAGTAATCCCTACTGAAAATGGACTCAAACAGGGTTGCTTGTTAGCACCGCTGATATTCTCCCTATATATAGCTGATTTACCCGATTGTTTTGCTCAAGCTGATGGAGATGCCCCGAAGATAAGTTCCCGCTCTTTTGCATGTCTACTCTATGCAGATGACATAGTAGTAATGGACTTAACCCCTATTGGGTTGAATAGAAAGTTGGCTTCCCTACAAAAATATACTGTGGGCCACTTTTTGAAAATAAACATATCCAAAAGTAAAATTTTAATTTTGAAAAGTACTAAAAGTAGAAAATCATATAATTTTAATTGGCAAATCGGTCCGGAAAGGCTGGAGGTGGTAGATTCATACCTTTATTTAGGGAAATTTTTAACAAGCAGCTCGAAAAATAAACCTCACATTTCACACTGTACTAGTAAAGCTACATCGCACGCCAATGGTTTGCGCATTTTTTATAGCGCTATGGGTAGAAGACTTTTTTACACTTATTGACGGTTTTTAAGGCAAAAATCCCTCCAACCCTGCTTTATGCGATTGAATCAATCCCTGTTAAGGATTGGAGTTTTTTGGATAAGGTTGAAGGTCAGATACTACGTAAAATATGTAACTTTAGCACGTTAGTTCCTACGGCAGCAATTAGGTTGGAATTTGGTTTGATAAGCTCTTATACTCAAGGCTTATCCAGGGTTTTACGCTGGGGTTATCAGCTAAAACATAGCGAGCCAGATTCACTAAGAGGTGCTCTATGCCATGAAATCTTTGATGCTAAGGCAGGTAACTACTCCTTTTACCGTGACTTCTCATTGGCACTAAAAGCCTTTAGTATACAAGAAGAACTAGTGCTCACCCTTCCATCATTAGGATTTAAGTCACTCCTGAAAACTCTGAGTGGCAAAATTAGTTTCGATAGAGACATTCAATTCTGCAACTCTAAAGAAAGATTAAAACTAATAATTAGGACAAACTCACCGAGAATTGCACAAAAACATTTATTTTGGAATTTAGAACATGGTATTCGACGCTTGCTTATTTTAGGTCGTATGAATCTCCTGCCTTTAAATGACCTTAGAGCAAACTGGTCTCAGAATCCGAATAATGGGAAAATTTGTAATTTGTGTATGTTGAGTACCCAGACTCTGGACCATGTTTTATTTGTATGTCCTGCATTGGCATTGAGCCGTTATCGCTGGCTTCGCCCGATGTTTCTACAAAACTCTGTTAAAAATGTAGCATCAGCCCGAGATTATCTCTTTTGTCCTAAAAACGAAGCAGTGTGTGTAAAACTATTTAGGGGCATATTATCAACGGCCAGCGATAATTATCGCTGGCCGTGCTTAGCGACAGATTCCCTATCGCAGGCTATCTCTGGAATTTATCGCCCTGGTAGCGCGTTATTAACAACACGCTTCTCCAGGGCGATAAAAATTCCAGAGATAGCGAGGTTATCGCCGTTTTGCAGGGAACATCGCTGGTTTTCCAGCGATGTTCCTGCAAAGCGGCGATAGCCTTGCTGATACGACCCTGTGGTCGTATCAGCAGAATCCACCCCTATGTTAGGGATGGCTAAGTCAGGATTTTAGCAGACGTTAGATTTTGGCGAAAACGGCCGTTTCGCCGAAATCTAACCTCTGCTAAAATCATGTGGGCTGCCTTGTAAATATCGCGATGTGAACATCAGCGATATTTGCAACGTAGTCCATCCGGAGTACGCCACTTTGCATCTCATTAGAGATGCAAAGATGGGCGTTGAGAAGAGGCGATAATGCAAGGATTCACGCGATAGCGTGACCTTGCTGATTAGGCGATAAAATTATCGCCGCTTTTCGTCCGAAAACGGACGCAAAAGCGGCGATAATTATTTATCGCCTCGTTGATAATATGCCCCTTAATTTTTTTAAGGAATTCATGAATATTTTTTAAACTTGTACCGGTGTTCTTACAAGATTGTGTAAAAAATGTAGTATCAACCCGAGACTATCACTTCTGAACAAAAATGAAGCAGTGTGACTAAAACCTTTTACATTTTTTTTTTTTCTTTGGAGTTTATGTACATATTTGAATTCTTCCTTTTTAGCACATTTTTTAAACCGGCGGCTATCCTCTTAGCTAGCCTCTCCATCTGCAAAGTATCAGTATTCTAGTTTTTATTAATTTGTATTTTGCACATTGATAGGCAGCTATTAGCCGATCTTTTTTTCTCAAAATAGGGTTAGGTTGCGACTGCTTCCCACTATGTTCTGTTGTTAATTTTAAAAACTTAAATGTAGTGGGATTCAGGAGGTATTTTGCTAATGAGCTGGCTGCTACTGAATTGCCTTTTGTACAGGTCTGGACATGCCCATGTTTTATCTTGCCTCTAATTCTAAATTAATTTTCTAGCTGAAATTGAACTTTTGGACTTTTTTTTTAATGAATTGTCAGTTTTTTAATGTCCTATGTACATTTTAGGGGTTGTAATGTGGAAAGTCTTAAGTACTGTATGATCTGGGCTCTCTGACAATATTGTTTGTTTCTATTTACAAGAAATTTAGCTAATCTAAGGCAGGCTTTTGATAATTTTATGATGGTTAGTGAATTGTGCTTGTTATGTGTTTTTCTTTTATCTGAAATAATATGTATGCATTTTATGTGGACCTCCTTGGAGTTCCAAATCTTTAATAAATATATTGAATTGAATTGAATACACTGATCCCCAAGATGGCCGCCGGGTAGGAGCTCGTCTTGGCAGCGCCCGGATTGGGGATCTCCAATTCGGTTGATATCCCCCTATTTACCCGACCTCCACCCCTTAACCTTCCTACATCGAACGCCACTTGATTCCGGATCTTCGATTTCGTAGTGGCTCACCCGCTTGTACGACCGCCTGGGCTCCGAGGTCCCCTACCTTGAATGCCTCACCGCCCTTCAGCAGCATTGAACCCTCCGACTCGGATGATCGGCGACTTCACCACCTCCAGGCGGATTCAAACCTTTGTCCTTTCGCCATCTGACATACTTCTCCCTGCGGGACTGTTTCTTTTCCCGAGGTGTGAGCGCGTCGCCCTGTCTTCCCTCCTCTGCAACGAAAACGCCGTACAGTGCTTGAGTGGTGACGCGCGGGTCCCCCCCTGGTTGGGGTCACTCGAGCTGTCGCCAGAGCTCTGGGGCCAGAATCCTCCACAACGCCGACGCATGGAGCGCTGCCACAATGGTCTGATCGTAGCTTGATGGAAGGCGCTGATTTTAGCAGAATCACCGCCAATTCCCCGTCGGACGAAGAAACGCGAAGTTTCAAAATGGCGGATGACGAGAGACTTCAATATCCAGCTCAGAAGGTACAGAATCAATAACCGGATTGCCCGCCGGAGCGCCCGTCTTATAAGGTTTTTACCCGCCCTATTTCCCGACTAGGCAAAATAACTTCCCACTATTAGAAAATAACTTTTGATGCCAAGATCAGTGTTGCTTTCGTGTACTAATACCCGCCTGACCCTAAGATGGTGGCTAAATTGTACGGATCGCGCTCTACCTTTCCTTTGCTGAGCTACGCTTGCGACCAATTAATCATATCTGATTCCACCAGCATGACGAGCCTCCCCAGAACGGGGACTGGCCCCCAGATGGCGACCATGATGTAGATATCGGCAATTTCCTCAGCAATATAGTCTATCGTGGTCGCTGCGACGCTGAGCTCATCTCAGCCCTTCCCATGACACCAAGCTGGGGTGCAACATGCCAACATTGTCTGCCAGTTTAACAGCTGCTCCCGCAATGTATCTTACCAAGGATTTCCTCTTAATGGCCAACAGATGATGAGCTCTGACCGGGAGCCCCTAGGCTAGGGATTGCCTTTTTGGCTTTAATCCCCTGGATACTACCCCTTCTTGGACCCCTACTCACACCTGGGGTTAGTCTTGACTGTAGTTCGCACCTCTCCAATCTCCCGCGTTGGATTTTGACATTCTCAGAGTAACCTTGAACATTATCCTGACCCATGAGACTGAGCAATATGGCCGATGCCCGGTGGAGCTGCCATACAGCTATAGAGGAGATCAGCCCTGGTTCACCCCTCGGCCATCACCTACCCAGCCGGACATTGGGCACAGTTCTCCTCGTCTCCCCGCTGTGTCTCCTTTCCTCCCCCTTTCCGTAACATTGTTGTTTTTGTGTTCTCCTTGCTTTTCTATGCTCTTGTAACGGATGTAATTTGTAACATGTAACTCGTTGATCCTCTTGTAAAGCCCTCTGATACCTCCGGGTCTAGCCAGCGCTATATAAAACTCTTCAAATAAAAATAAAATAAGGATAGTGGAGGGATAGAAGAGGGGAAAAGGTTTGCATTTATATAGCACTTGCTATTCCTGATAGGGTGTTGAAGCACTTTTTCGGTGAGTATAGTAACAGGCTGACAATTGTTTTTTGTTAAAGTCATGTGTGTGAAGTCACTGCCAAACCCTCAGCTTCTTCCTGCAGGGTTAGGAGAGGCCAAGCAATACAGGCAGGATTCCATGTGTGCTGAGGCCAAACTAAAGTCATGGTACTAGATTCACTTGCAGTTGGGTATCTCAGGTCCCGACACTGCCACCAAAAAGATTGTGATGCTAAATCAAGTATAGTCTTAACTCCTCTGTGACCAGAAATGGCTGAATCATACCACATCATCACATTCACCTCTAGTTTTCTTTAGTAGGCACAAAGAGAGCTTCCTGGCTAAAATATAATTCATTTCTGGGAACTAAAAGGAGCCTTTAGTTAAAGCCCTTTGTAAAAACGAATAATGGTGAGAAGAAATCTATATTCGTCAAGCAGGCACAGCGCAACTCATAACAGTCACAGCAGGAATTCAAAACACAACATTCACGCTCGCTTTTAACATGATGCTTGATCACTTTGAAAGAGGAGAGTTAGGAAAGGAAAGGAAAGGAAAGAAGAATAACCTTCATAGTGAACTGAAGTGCATTAAAATGTAACACATTTCCCTCCATTAAAGGAAGCCATACAGGAGAAGGAAGAGGAAAAAAAAGAAATTAGTAATAGAAATCATAATAAATTATTAGGCTAATCCTATGAGCATCACAGAAGGCTTCCTCAGCCTAGCATTTTCTTTGGCATGGGAAGCTAATTGCTCCTCTACTTATGCTGACCATCAAGTGGTTCCTTTGGTGACACCTCCACGAAGCTTTCATGTCACCTATCACATCAAGGTCACTGTCCAACACACTTGTGTCCTCAGTCACAAATCCTGATTTCAGACTCCAATTCCCTGGCACACAAACACTCTTACTAAATCAAGGTACGATCCTGCAACACGCCTCGCATTTCAGCTCTGTCCATCTTGCGTAACTACACTGCCAGTGTTAACCTTAACAACCTTAAACAGCCTACCAAAGCAGGGATCGCGTTTACCAATTACCAATCAAACCGGGTTTCCAAATTCCAACCTAGTCTCTCATCTTGAAATCAGACACCTCAGCATTTTCCTTCAGGTCACAAAGCTCCTTGGACTTACCCTGATTCCACACCATGTTTCCCCCCAACAGTACATATAAGAGTGTTGCTTTTGCCTTTAACAACTTTCTTAACCCACCAGGGGCACAATTTGGATGTGACACCCTCCGTGCAGTTCTGTGAAGCCTCATTCTATAAAACCACAACTTCTCTCATAGGAACGCTCACCAATCATAATCATTAGTAAGGGCCAGCTTTGTTTTCTCCTTAATAACCTAACTAAAAAGTTCTACTTGTCTATTTCCTTGAGAATCATACAACACAGTCCATGTGTGCACACTACTTCACCCTTTCAAGAAGTCGTGCATACCACTCAACATAAAGTGCACACAATTGCCCATTACACAATCCGATATCCCTCACAAACAACAATTTTTGGAAAAACTCCAGAAGTACACTGGTGGGGCTGTGGCTGACAAATTTCTCATCAGGCCACTTAGAATGGCAGTGTATACAATAAAGGCACAAAGGCCGAAAGGGTGGAGAGGTATTTTCCACACAAGGGGGATTAATTGTGTAGAACCTCCAGGGAAGGATACGTCCTCCCAAACAATATACAGTAACCAAAAAAGTATCCAGCCCAGTAGAGACTAATAAGAAAGGTGTAGGCACATTTCTCTATCAGAAGGTGATCTTAATTAACTGCTACTACCACTATTGGGAGCAGTACCTCCTTGTATAGTAACCCTCACACACTCTAGTAGTGTCATGCTTCATCATCGGGTTCACCCTGGCTCCTAAAGGCCAGGGTGGGCTCAACCGTGTTTCAGGGAGCACTTAAGGGAAAAGGCCAGGGGGGTTAAAGATCCCGGCATGAGTCGCAGGACGCAGTAGGTAATACCACGAGGCCAGGATCCTTGGTAACTGTGTGACTACAGGACTGCCCCTTTGCTGCGCTCGTGGGAGGCGTGTGGTCCACCATAACTTGGTCGGACATATGCTTGATTTAACGCTAAACTGAGGATAAGTATATCCATACGGCGTATTTTTGGATGAATTGATTTTAATGATTTGATTTCATTTGTGTTTATTTTTCCAGGGAGGGAATTAGCACTTTTGGTTTGCCCTGATGAAAGCCATGGACCCATAGGGCCACTCTTTGGCTGAAACATGTTGGCAAGTACTTTAGGGTCATAGGACCATTGTATCCTGGGAACACCCTTCTGTTGTTTTTTAATAGCCACCACTACTCCATATTAAAGGGATACTGGGAGTTGCTGGTGGTTTTTTAATCTTTAACCCCCCTGGCCTTTTCTCTTAAGTGCTCCCTGAAACACGGTTGAGCCCACCCTGGCTTTTAGGAGCCAGGGTGAACCCGATGATGAAGCATGACACTACTAGAGTGTGTGAGGGTTACTATACAAAGAGGTACTGCTCCCAATAGTGGTAGTAGCAGTTAATTATGATCACCTTTACTTAGAATGGCAACCTGTCATCACCAAAGCATACTCGGCATCTCAGGGTAAACTGTGGAATGGTGCGGCTATGTCAAGCATCACCTTCTACGCTGGCTGATGTGATCATTCCAATGGCCAGAAAGGTGCACTGATGGTTCTCAAATGCTTTTCACTGGAACAGGTAGTAAGAGACTCATGTACCTAACTATTCGCCACAGCACCTGGCCACCAAAAGTATGTTCTTAGCATTCTACTCATAGAGGAAATGCCAGGATGTCCCTTGCCAACAGTCTCCATAATTCTGGGCTAACACCTTCAGATGGTAAAGACTTTGCAGCCTTGAAAAACAGTTGACCTTCAACCTGTAAATCCTCAGCCACCTAGGAGAACACTTGCATTCTGGTTTAACCTTACCAGTTTTAATCCAACCCTGCAACACAGTTTGACTTTACAAAGCATCTTGTTCTGAGAATTGTTTATCGACCGTTCCTTCTCATTAGCACCATCAAAATCTCCTGCCATTACCTCATCTACAGCAGCAACAACATCAAGGTTGTCCTTTCCTAACTCGTTGTCATTGTATTCCCCTGCCCAGGGTATACGCAACAAGTAGTCTGCCACAATATGTTTTCCTGAAATGTAAACAGCTTGAAAGCAATACTCTTACAAGCGTGAGCATAGTCTAGCTGTATGTGCTGTGGCGCTCCATCCTCCACCGGGCAACAAAGTATGAATCTGCAGTTGGTGGTCCATTCTTAATTCAAAATATTCTTCCAGTACATAATTCCTATAATGCTCAATGGCCAATGTGTCAGAGGCAATGGCCACATTCCACTTCTTCTTTCCAGTCTTTTGGGAGAGCATAACACCAAGTCCATGCAAGCTCACATCCACTCTGACCACAAATCTCTTTGCAGTATTAAAACCTTTTAAAGTGGGAGCAGCAGCAATTTCCAGCTTAATTCCCTTAAAGGCCACTTGTTGTTCTGATGGCTACAAATATTCTGCATCCCTCCTCAACAACTTTCTCAAAGGTTCCATTTTTCTACAAATTTAACCACTAATTTGCTACAATACTCACACAACCCTGTGAAGGCAAATAACTGTTCCTTCGTATTTGGGGGTGCATCACATTTGTCATGAACAAGCGATTTCTTTGGTATAATCCAGTTGCCAGATATCATGCATCCTAAGTATTCAACTTCTTTGTGGAAAAACTTACACTAACCTTTTTTTGTGCTCAAACCATTCTTCCGTAACCTTTGACATACTTCTCTGATTTGATCATTGTGCTTCTCCTCGGTCATATAGAACACAAAAATATCACCCTGGAAAAACTTATCAAAATGTTCTGTATTCCAGAAGATGTTATACAAGGCCCTCCAAAAAATGAAGCTGAGCCAAAACAGCATCTTACTAAACTGGAAAATGCCATGTGGCATTAAAAAGGTAGTAAGTGATTTTGATTCTAGATGCAGCTCAATCTGTTGCTATGCAGCCCCGAGGTCAAGCATCAAAAGCACAAAGCTCCCTTTCAACTTCAGAATCAGGTCATCAATATTGGGCAGATGATGGCAATTGATGACAATGTTGCTGTTCAAGGCCCTTAGGTCAACACAGAGCCTTGATTTTTGTCTATCTTGCTTGCCAATACTATGGGTGAAACCCATTTGGAAGATTCTCCTTCTTCAATTATTCACTCTTTCCTAAGTTCATCCAGGATTGTTCTCAACTCATCCTTCATATTAATGTGTATGCCCCGAAGCTTCTGCCTTCTTGGAACCACACCAAGTTGAATCCTGTGGGAGAAGTTTTCCAGCTTTCCTAAGCTTTCACAAAACACTTCTGGAAACAAGGTTGCCATCCAATCTTCACCATCTACTTCCTGAACTAATGACACTTGTTCCTTGGAAAGAGGGTTCACAACTATGCCCAAAGACTATTGAGACCTCCAGCATAGTATATACACCCTTTTTTCAGCTACATACTACTATACATCACTTTGTAACATCAGTTTTTCTATTTTTGAACAACAAGTTCACCCTATGATGTCTGTAGTGTGTCCCTCAAAGGCCTCATGCAGGATGTCGGACCTTTACTTCAATGATGTAGCCAAACGTTTCTATAAACTTTGCCTGTGTAATGATTTTTAAAGGCTAACCAGAATCTGCCATTAGCTAGAAGTCTCTTCCTAAAACAGTGACATTACACCTGGGCTGTCAAGTCTTACATTCTTCCATCCCACCAATCACAACCAAAACAAACCCTGCTTCAGACTTGTCTCTTTCACAGCTTTCTAAAGTGGGCTGTCCAAGCTTACATTCTTCCTTCTCACCAATCACAACCAAAACAAACCCTGCTTCAAACTTGTCTCTTTCACAACTTTCCACACAGGCAACAGCTTCCTCTTCAGGGTTAGACACGGAAGCAACCTTATATATGGTTCCCTTAAATAGCATTTTCACTAGGTGTGGGTGGTAAACTCCTCTCTACCGGGGGAGTTCACTGAGTTTTGCCCACTCCACGCTCCACTTGGAGCATAGAGTTTGGCAAAAACTCCAGCAACTGCTACATAACAGTTTTTCTTGCGTGCAGCTCATCAACATTAAGTTGGTGAGCAGGAGCAAGAAAAAACGCACGCTAGACGGCCTCCCAGCGAGATTTCTCAACGCGGGCTGTCGCAAGTCGCTACCACTCACGTTGAGAAAGTTGACACTTGCACTGCGAAAGCTGCTGCTCGAGTACAAAATCTAGTCGAGTGGCAGAAAAAAGCAGCGCCCCCTGGCGTACCGCGTTGTCAGTTGCGCTGATTTTACAGCGCAGGACAAGCTCCGCTGCTAAAAATCAAGCAGTGCAACAGACCAGAATTCTGCCGCTCATGGAACTCTGCAGAATCTCGCTGAGCTTTTAGGTAACTCTGCAGAATTCTGTGGAGTAAAACTCCATGAGTTCCGCCCACCCCTAATTTTCACATCCCTACAATCACTCATGAAAAGACCAATGTTTCCACATGGTTTGCATTCCTTCCCAATAGCAGGACACACCCTCGAAGCAGCTAATGGTTATAGCTTCTTCACTCGTAGCAAGACAAATTTCTACAATTTTTATTATTAGAGTCGTCCTTGACATTCCGTGCAGCCGTTTTTCTCTGTTTTTCCTAATCCACTGCCCTGATCCAATAATTTGACTGTTTAATGGCTTTTACTGCTGTTTTAATCGTCTCTTAAAGAGTAGGATCTCATAATATGCACAAACTTTCTTGTAATTTCTTAATCTTTACATTAACAATAATCTGATCTCTTATCATCTCATCAGTGATATTCCAAAAATTACACAACCTCGACAATGTTCTCAAAGCTCTTAAAAAGTCATCAAATCTTTTTGGCAAATCTTTGAGATTTGATGTAAACCCCAGATCTTTCCAAAGCAGTGTTCGTTGCCGGATTAAAATGATCTTAAAGTTTCTTTAAATCCTCATAATAGTCATTATTTTCACCTTGTCCCTCTAATAAAATATCTCTGTTTAAGGTGCAAAAATCTCCTTCCCCTCTAGCCCCAGATGGTGCAATAAAATAGTTTTCCTTCTATGAATGGACATCTTGTCACCCTCAATAGCAAACATGTATGTGTTGATTTCCGCCTTCCACCTTTTACAAAGTACAGTCTCTTTTACTGTGTAGGAATTTCAGTAGAGGTTCAAATTGCATTTTGACTAGGCCTTTGAAAAGAGCAACACCCCTAGAATTAATAGAAATTATGGTGACTAGCATGAATGATATGCTAACTGTGGGGCAATGGTAATGAATAGAGAGTAAAACATGAATAACCCACTCTCACAGGTTCAGTTGTAATTTGAACATATCACAGAATAAATAAAAGTAGCACTTATAAGTAAATGTGTGACGATTAGAAATATGACATGCTCTATATAATGTCTAAAGTCTTATTTGTTTTGCCTCAGAATGTTTGCCCTCACACTGATGACATGCACCATCGCGTGTTTCTATTATAGAAGAATGAAAATGTCAAGAAGCTTACCATTTCCATGATTTACCATCAGTACGTTGCTTCACAACATAAATGGTTGGCAGCTGGGCACAGTATAACCACTTGAGTATCCCTGGTAATGCATGTTCACTCACAGGCTCTGGAGGTGGTTGTACAGGTGTAGGATCTGCTTTCATGGTTGCCCCCACTTTTTGCTTAGTGTCAGTATGTTTTTGACCTAGTCTGACTGGGATCCTGCTAATCAGGACCCCAGTCATTGAGTTTCCTCTCTCAATTGACCATGGTATGTACTTTTGTACATCCACAATTGGCTACTGGTGCACATCTTACGACAAATTTAAGTTTCCTTATATCTGGGGTCACTACACGTAATACCTATAAGTCACCCCTATGGCAGGCTCCTCAGTCCTCAGGGCTGGGTGCATGAGCAGGGCACCCCTACAAACCCCAAAGTTGTTTCTCCTGGCTTTTTCATACATATAGTGTACATCAGTCATTACGAGATGTCTAACTCTATAGTGGCTGCATCGAACCTGGACATGTTTGGTATCAAACATGTTGGAATCATACCCCAGCACCGATTCCAGTGTTGGAAGTATGATCCCATGTACTGGGGGGCTCCTTAGGGTACCCCTGTACTACTGGTAACAGCCTTTCAGGGTCTGACAGCAAGCTAGTGCTGCTGCCAAACTCAGACATGATTCTGCCATCCTGCTGTTGAGCCAAGCTCGAGCAGGAGAAGGTAGAACAATAGGTTTCCTGTTGCAGGGAGGTGCGACCACCTGCCAGACAGGGCTTACTGTATTGGACTGGGGTGGGGGCGCTTGCCAGCGCCACCAGACTGCTTTGAAGGGCACATTTGGTGCCCTCCTTGCATACTCTAGTTTGACCCAGTTCAGGGAGCCCTTGGCTCCCGCTCTGGTACGAAACTAGACAAAGGACATGGGAGTATGCTCCCCTCTGTCCAGTTCCTCCTCTGGGAGAGACCCCTGAGTCATTCCAACCCTTTCCCTAGGGTACTTAAGGGCTTACCTCTGGGTGGTTCCTTAGATTCATTGTGGGACAAGACTCAAGCCTGAAACCACGTCACTCTTCGACCATCTGGACACTTGGACTTCGCCTGGAAACGAGACTGCACCAAAGAAGACTCCTGCTGCTCCTGGTCTCGCTGTTCTGCAAGTCTTCTTCATCGTCTGTGTGCAGGCTCCTTCCAGGATCTTCAACAGACCTGTGGGCATCAAGGACACCCAAAGTAATCTCCCTTGGAGAGAAGGAGTCACTCGCCTCCATCTGCAGGCACTGCAACAAAGCTGACTGGTTTGCTGCTCCTGACCTCTCATGGACTTCACAAGGCTCAGAAACACAGGTGGTGGTTTGCAACTCCCTCCAGGCCTGACCTGTCATCACTGCAATTTTCAGGTCGGTATCCCTCGTTGGAACTGCTGGGACCGAAACCCTGTTCACCACGTCGACTTGTCGTTGCCAAGGCTTGTTGGCTCTGCACTCCAGAAATCTTCGGACTACAAGAAGTTTCAGCCTCCAGCCTTCCTGCCAAGTACAGCGTTCTCACCACATTCTCTACAAGAAGTTTCAGCCTCCAGCCTTCCTGCCAAGTACAGCGTTCTCACCACATTCTCACCACATTCTCTGCATGCGAGGGCCTTCCTTCTTGGTGAGCTGCTCGAGCTCCTCTTGTGACTCCTGTGCCGTCGAGTTGTGGGTCCTCCTGAGGGTCTTCTCCTGCTTCAGTGGGCTCTCCTGCTTGCTTAGGGCATGCTCTGACTCTCCTGCTGTTGGTGAGTCCCTTGGACCTTGCTGGTCCCAACGTTGCTCCTTCTTCGTTCTCTACACCAGTTGTGGCTACCAAGGCTTGTTGGTGCTCCCGCCAGACACTGACCACTTAGTCACTGACATCTGGCGTGGGACAGCGCGTGTGCGGCTCCTGGTCTTCCTCAGTGTCGCCTGTTCCTCACAGCTGCAGCAACAAGGTCACCATTAACTTGTCTGAACGGTCCAACATCAGTGGGCATTGTTCTACCGTGCCTCTTGGTCACTCCTGAGTGGCATAGACTATGTCCCCTCTGCTTGCAGTTTCTTCACTTCCAGAATCCACCCTTGGATTCCATCGGACTTCTTAACCTTCTTCTCCAGAGGCACCTTTCTGCAAGTCTTCCATTGTCGTCTAGAGGTTTCTGACGTCTCTTCACCCCTATGAACCTGGATTCAATGGTGTAGGTAATCTGGTCTCCTGTGCATCCACGGGTGGGGTGGTTCTCCAACCTTCCCTCCTCCAAGGGAATTCTTCAGGGTCCTCTGGGAAGGGTCCCTCTTCTGCAAATCTGCAACGGCGACTTCTCCATTGACTTTTATTGGGCACTCGCCTGTGTTTCCACACTCTACACAGCCTAAGTGGGGTTCCTGGGTACTTACTTTGGATGGTTCCTGGTGTCCCTGGCTCCTCCAGGTCTTCTGGTCCAAGTCCTGTCCTCCTCTGCAGTTCGCATTCCACTTTCTTAATATATGGTTTGGTCTCCCCCTGGAGACCACTGTATTTTGTGCTACTTACCTTATTGCAAATAAAGTATTATTGTGTATTTGTGTTGATTTCTCCGGTTAGGAGATATACCAATGTGCTAGTGAGCGTTGTGTAACAAACAGAAGTATTTTTATATAAACACAGTGTGGTTCTTTTTCGTTTAACCTACACTGATTAAACTGGTAAAACAAACTGCATAACACTCCTTCAAGATAAGCCTGAAAGCTGCTCTCCACAGCTACCACTTTGAGAGCTTCCTATGGTTATCAAAGACCACTAAAATCACTGTAAGCGTTGCCTGGCTTAGTGCAAGGTGCATCACTTAAATAAATGTGCACCATATCCTAAGCCTGCCTCCTACAATGGGCATGTCATTCTCGCCTGGTGGAACTGCGCAGCTACACTATGAAGGTAAGCATTGCCAGGCTCCTGGTGGTCAGAGGGTGGAGATGTCTTGTCATCCTTGTCGAAGAAAAGTAATTGTAATTGCATTTATGTAGCACTTACTAACTCTGACGAGGCATCGAAGCACTTTTCGGCAAGTAGCATGCAACTCCGGACCCCAAAAAGGATTAGTGGTGAATTAGTATAGGGAAATATGAAAGTAATTTGAGCGGTGGATATGTGAGTCTGTTAGTTGGATTTAAAAGAATAGTAGAGGGATAGAAGAGGGAAGGGTCTAGAAAGTGTTTATTTGGAGATCATAGCAGTAGGAGGAGGTTTGGGATGAATGAAGGAGAGATGGAGGGTAGTGAGGTGCTTCTGGAATGTGATGATGATTCTGGATGATGGCAGCATACATATCGGTTCAGAGGCGATTCCACTTTTGCGACTACAAAAGGCTGTGGACTCATAAGCAAACTGGAAAGAAGAAATCATTATTTGTCAAGCAGGCACAGCGCAAATCATAATAGTCACAGTAGGAATTCTAGAAATTCAAAATACATCCTTCTACACTCGCATCCAACATAACACTCGCTAATTTTACAAACGGAAAGACTGGAAGGGTAAGAAAAGAAGAATAAGCTTCATTGCAAAATAAATCTCATTAAAATGTTCTCTTGGATCCATCTGTTCTTGAGTCATCTTAACTTTGTCTAAAAATGATTGAGCTATTTCATTTACAGGTTGAAAAGCAGTCTCAACTTGACCATAAGTGAGCGATGTCTCTGGCTAACCACAAGGAAAAGCATATGCTAACAGATTTGTGGAACCAGGAATATAAGTTACAGTGAAATAATACTGTGCAAAGAAAAATGCCCATCTAGCTTGACAACTGTTTCTGCATAGATGATTTCACAAACACTGCAAAATCTAATGTAGTTTGAAATGTTTGTTTTGTGCACATCAAAATATGTCTCCATTCTGTATGGGTCACTTTCATAACTAAACGATCTCTTTCAAGAACTGAGTAATTTCTTTCTGATTCTGAAACATTATGACATTATGAGACAAATGAAACGTTCTTGTCCATCATCTTTTTCTGATAACAAAACTGTGAAGGGAGATAATATACGCTTAAGCATTAAAGGAATCTACACTAGTTTAGACCGTGAGTCACTTCCTCATTGCTTGGTGTTTTCCTGTCCTTCTCTCATAATCTTCATGTCACATGTAACGCATCTGTTCCTGGCTTTCCCATACTCTCTTGAGTATTTACTGTCTGCCCTTATAAGTCCCATTTTAATTGATATCCTTTAATTAGTTTGTTCAAAATAAAGTACTTGGACTTCACTCACTCACAAACAGTGCTTTAAATGGAAAAAAATAAGTGCAGGTACTCACCAAATTGAGATGTGGACTAGGGGGAGGGGTTTGGGGCGGGGCTATGGGGGCGGGGCTACTGGCAATGCTAAGGGACCCGGCCAGAGGCACACATTTAATTTGACTGAGATTCAATTGATGCGCAGATGTGCATAATGATACTGAGAGGCAAAACATACATTCACCTGAGCCACTCAATGGAAATTTGCTTCTAATTTAGCCTGAGAACAATTTGATTGCACTTCACTAAATAGGCCAACAATCTTCACAGCAGCTAAGTCTACTCACAAAACCCAGCAAAAAGTGAGGAAAGCACATTAAATCGGAGTAATTGTCCTATTACAGGGTCGCCTCTTATGCTGCAGTGTCTCTGCCTTCTCAGAAGAAAAAGAGTGGGTGCCAAAAATAATACTGTTGGACTACAGCACTCGGTTTTCACCATCTCCGTGCAAGTCACAGGGGAATTTTGGGGACCAAAGAGATGCACCAGCTTGGTCAAAATATCAAGGAAGCTTCTTGTACTGAAAAAGTTCACAAAAACGAAGTACAGAATTTAGGCCAATAAAATACTAGTTTATAAAATCCAAAGGACTTTGGTTTAAAATTCTAGGTTCTTTCCTAGATCAGGTGGCCTTGTGAGTTCAAGAGCTTTAAGGTACAGACTGCCAACTCATGGTCTTAGAGAACTTAGGATATTCCATGGACGGAGAAAAACAATTCACAAAGTGCTCTGTAGTAGGGTTTGATCATTATTGAAGTAAAGTGGTTAGTTTCTCTTTGACTAGAGCATTAGACCATACGATCAATTAACCAACAAATAACAAAACATTTGCTTTAGGCAACACACTTGACACACGAATGAGGCAAACCTATTTGCTGGTTCACTCACAGAGAATTATTGCTGTACTTCTGAACACAACCTCTTTTCCCACAAAGCAAACTTCACTCTCTATGAGAAAGTTTTAATTTCAGCTCGGAGTATTTCTTACTGAACAAGATAAATTTTGCTTCTGGTTGTAATGCCCCTTGCACCCTTCACATCCAACGGGCATGACAAAGGACAATATGTTTCAAATGTGCCACGACTCTCCGGGGACTTGCATTTTGGGAATTTCTCATCATAAGCTCTTTGTGGTTGATTCGATCTCGACGTGCTGGGCGAGCAGGAAATCCTGTTCAGAGTCACAGTGTAGCTAGCAGAAGTGGTGACAGACATCTGCATCCTAGGCTGGGGGGCGCTCGCACATCAGTCCTGTCGATGACGTGTCTCCATCAGAGTTTAAGCACTATTCAATACATATTCAGATCAACTAGCAATTGTGCTTGCCAAAGGTTTTGTTTTTCAAAATTGAGTGAAATTTAGCATATACAAAAAAGAAGCGGGACACAGCTGACGAGTCGGTCCGTTATCGTGAAGCACTCTGATCGAGTGCTAATCTCCCCTCCTGCTGGCATAGCAGAATACGGCAGCATTTGTTTGGAATCCGATAAAGGAGGAAGGCGGTGATAGTGACGCTGTAGCCGATGGGAATCAAGGCTTAGTAATGTGGGCAGACTCCCTTTATTGGACTCCAAACACATGCTGCCGTATTCTGCCGTATTCTGCTATGCCAGCAGGAAGACTTCTTTAGATTTACTGAAAGTCATGAGATATGCCTTTAGCCGCTCCTGCTCACAAATATACCGTGCTATTGACTCCACTGCCTGAGTGGACACTGTCAATAATCACAGTGTGACTTGGGCCCTCCCAAACGTCCTGCCAGCTCTGAATGAATGCATACCGGCCGCTTCTTAATTAACACATTGTGAGGGGAAATTAGCAGCACTCGATTAGAGTGCTTCACGAAAACGGACCGACTCGTCAGCTATGTCGCGCTTCTTTTTTGTATATGCTAAATTTCACTGAGCTTGGCTTGATGTCCCATGAGTACCGGTACTCTCTTTGTACAAGGAGAAGTTCCGGTACTCACGCGCCGAAAATTTAGAAGTGCCGGTACTTAGTACCGGTGAGTACCGGCCCATTTAAAGCACTGCTCACAAAGGAAATTCTTCCCTTTCTGCAATCCTGTAGATCCTTCATTGACATCCGGACTGGCTGGAATTGTTGTTCCCCTGGTGTCTGGGGTTCTCTTCCCTTTCAACAGTACACATATAAATACTGATAGGTGTTCTAGTGCATTGAATACTTTTCCTCCCTTTTCTTTCCTGTCTAGATCTCTCTCTGTGCCTGTCATCGATCTCAACATAGCTCTCTATCTCTTCCTTCTCTGTTTAAAACGGATACTTTTGTTTCATGCTTCTTTTTTTCCCTTTGCCCTCTTTCACTGTCCAGGTTTCTCCTTTTCTTCTCCATTCTGCCAGCTTTCCTTCTAACTAGATCTCTTTATTCTTAGCAAAGCCTAATTGTCAATATTGCCATTAACATTAAAAATAATGAACCTGGTGAACTTGATTGCACCAGCCTCATCCTTATTTCATATTCTCTATTCTTTTCATACGCTCACTTTTTCCTCTTTGAATTTCTTTCTTTCACTTCTGACTGCTTCAACTTTGTCCATTTGGTCAGAAAAAAATAGGAGAGGGGTAAAAAAAACAATGAAGTCCCAGTACCCCCCTCCCGTTTGGTCCCTTTGTTTCCCTTCTAGGTCTTCCTTTGACTCCCCTGCCCCCACTACCGTGGTGCACTTTGTCCTGGTACCGCACGGACAATTCCAGAAGTCTCCTGACTCCTTGGATCCCATGGAATCACTAATCAACACTGCTTCTGGGTTCCCTTCGTCATATACGCCAAGTGCTTTCCTCTCAGGAATGGATCTTCCTTCTCCTCGGCTCTCCTCAGTGGTGGGCTCCTTCCTTCTCCAACCGCCAGACACTTTCTCCTTGCTTGGTGTTTTCCTGTCCTTCTCTCATCATCTTCATGTCACATATCCTGCGTCTGTTCCTGGCTTTCTCATACTCTCTTGAGTCTTTACTCTTTGCCCTTGTTTATATATTTCTTCTCTATCTTCTTTACAGCCTGACCGCTCCACTGTTTCATGGTTTGGATTGTCTGTGGGTTACTGCAAGGACAACATTGAAATCTTCAGGTAAAAAACCTTCTTACATGCTCAATTTCTTCTTTCTGAAGCATCTGTTTCCACAGTAAACTTTCTTGGTATATCAGGATCACATAAAATCAGACCCTGAGTAAACATATGTTTGATTGTACAAAAAATATATTCTGTTTGATATATACCAACAGAAACCATCCTTGTGAACCAAGTTTCGGAATAGCATGTGCTCCATTAACTTATTCCACAATATCCTTTATCAGAGGCAAAAGATACCGAACCTGGATGGGGATCTGATTTATATCTTTATAATCGATACAATGTTGAAGATCTTGATCCTGCTTAAGTACAAAAAACAGGTGATAAGAAGGTTAAAATAAGTCCAATTTACAAATTCTTCAGCAAATAAGCGTTCAGTAGTTCCTTCTTCTTTTCCTTTAAAGAGTAAATACAAAAGGAACAATGGCAGCAAACTCGATGGATATGGAGAAATCATACTCCATATGAAGGGAAAGTAAGAAAACCTAAGGCTTAATAAAAACGAGAATAAGCATGGTACTGCTGCGTTACCTTTGGAAGGTTAGCCACCGTGAAATTGGATGTTGCATCTATAATCTTATCACTGGATGACTAGTAGATTCCTGAAGTGTAAAAATGGTCCTGACAAAACTGTGATGACAAATATACTGTTCAATTTTACCAACTGACATAAGAAGTATGCCTCTTTAACCAAGCCATCCCCAAACTTATTGCATAATTGGGAAAATACATTTTGTCAAAAAATAACACTTCAGTATGATCTCCAGAAGAGACTTGCAATGAAAAACAGGTTTCACTTATCGGACCTGAAATTAATGGTTAATAGTTAATAGTTTAGGTCATCTCAGGAGTATTTTTAAGACTCTTAGGAATATTATTCTTAGTGGCCCATTCTTGATCAATTCATATTCCACAGGTGCCACTTTCCAACAATGCAGAACTATTAACCACTTTTCCTTTTTGTATTCTTATAGCAATCAGTAGAAGGAATAAATAATTATCAGTCTTATTTGTAGATTATACAATAAGGAAAAAACACACTCCTCTTTTTTTCTCTTTCTTGGGAGCCATTTGAGTTCTTGCTACGTTCTTATTAAGGTATTTAGTGCAAGCCTGAATAACTTATGCAGCATCACCAGATTACAGGGGTTCCATTTCATATTCAGTTAGAGGTCCTCCAATAGGTTAGATTGCTCCAATAGGCTCTAATTGAGCAACAGTTCCACTGGAACCTCTGAAACAGATGAAAACCTTCTGGATATACATAATACTTTTTTCTTTTTGTCTTTCATATAATCTATGCTTAATTAGCAGTGATAAATCAATTGGTTCAGAAAAGGACGTAGAACATGGCGAACAAACCAATCTGTCTTTAGTTTCTTTTCTCAGGTCATATCGAAAACATCATCTGAGTTCTTTCTTTTTTTTTTTTGTTATTTATTTATTTTTTTCCGAAAAAACAGTGCAGTTGCAGCAAATAGTCAAGATACTTATACATACAATCCAAAAACCACATTTCATTTAAAATAATAATCATTATAAAGCCAATTAATATATTGATCAAATAAAACAGTATACCAAAGGCTAGAGAGTATAAGATTATAAGGGCTATATACAGGCAATAAGCCAAAGATTTTAGGTTGTCTCGGTTACGTCTAACCATCCAAACTAAAAAAGCTATAAAATACAGCAGCAACCTACATAGTCTTGAGCAATAATACAGTGTATATATAAAAGGCAGAGGATGCATCAAAAATTCATTGTATATACAAAATCATGATTGATTGTTACCATATTATTTATTCTATTTGAGTGAATGGAGTAACCCAGGTAGTAAAAGGGCCCCAGATCCTTCTCCCTTTGATCCTACGCTTTCTGCCTCTTCTTTCATAAAGTGCTTTAACTAAACTATATATGTGCAAAAATCTGCCTTTCCACTGCTGAAAGGTCGGGGTTGCGGGTCTAGCCAGGCTGAGGCAACACAAAGTCTAAGAACTGACATCGCTATGAAAGTGAGCTCTTCTCCGTTTTCCCCATCTTGTTCAGTTACACCTAGTAACATAAACTGGGGTGACAAACAGAAATTTCTCGGCCTATCGGTTCTATGCAAGGACATGTGGAGAAAATGTGTACTATATCCGCACCATGTGCCTTATACCTGAAACAATGAGTTCCCTCCACTCCTCCCCATTTAGCAATTTTTGCAGGCGTCATGTAAAGGTCAAATCGAGTCTTAAAATGTTGTGACCGCAGGTTGGCAGAGCGCAGTACGGTATCCTCCATTTCTAGTGATTTCAAAAAGCAAGAATCAGTAACCCCCAGCTTATCCTGCCATCTCACCCTATGCTTGTCTAGATCGTCTGGCACCCCTTCCAGCAGGCAACTATATAATTGCGAAATTGAGGAGCCCGTGCTACTGATTAGCAATTCAATTAGAGATACCTGCCCGAAGCCCGCAGCACCACCAGCTTTTTTAAGAAGGAAATCCCTCAGCTGTAAAAACTTTTAAAAAATCCCGGGGGCCTATACTAAATCTTTCCCTAACTACGTCAAAAGATGCAATAAGGTCCCCAGCCAGAAGGTCCCCTATCCTGTAAAAGCCACCTTTTCCCCACCTTGCCAAACACTCATCTTGTAGGGCCTTTGGAAGCTGATCATTCCCAATCAAGGGGGTATACCTACTAAACCTACCTACCCCAAGTTTCTTCCTTACGCCTGCCCAGTTACGAAAAGCGGTGATTAAGACCTTAAACTTGCTTTGTAAAATTTCAAAAGGCAACCGTTAGCCCGTGCTCCAATCAATATCTCAAATATTGAAAGGACATATCTGGGGTCATCTCCATCCTTTGCCTTTATACCAAAGAGAGGCCCATAATATTGTAAAGCTGCGGCTAAATAATATAACTTGAAATGAGGGAGCCCCTATCCCCCTCTATCCCTAGGAAGGGATAGGAATGCGTTGGCTCTCCTAGTCCTGCCATAAGACCAAATAAATCTAGCTCCCTCCCTCTCAATTTGCCTAAACCAATAATTGTGTATTTCCAAGGGGATCGTACGGAAAATATACAATAGTTTTGGCAAAATCATCATTTTAATGAGATTACACCTCCCAATTATTAACATCTTCAGATTGTCCCAGGGCTGGAGGTCATTCTTGATTTTCCCCATTATAGGAGCAATGTTTAGATCTACTATATCCTCCACCTTCGCCGTGATCTGTATGCCTAAATAGACTGCTTTCTCAACAATCCTAGTGTCCGAGCCTGTGGCAAATCTATTTATCAAAATCTGTGTTTTGGCCTTATTCAGTGAAAAGCCCGAATGGGTCCCAAAATTTTCTGCAATGCTTTCCACTGCGCACATTGCTCTATCGGGGTCGGATGTGATTATAGCCACAACATCGGCATACGCCACTTGCTTAGTGTCCCTATTGGCGGGACATCTGAGTTCTTTCTACCCAGCTGGTTTCAGCTGCCTATTGACAAAAATGAGTTATATCTGAAAATGTGTCTTACACCTTGCTTAATTTCTCATAAGGCTTCCTCAGCAGAATACTCCATGTTAGGGCATTCAAACAGCTTCCTAACTACTATTAGAATAGCATTGTATGTAAGGGTGTGCGGTAAACTCAACTCCGCCGGCAGTGTTAGCGGTGTTTTACCACTCCACGCTCCACTTGGAGCACGGAGTTCGGCAAAAACTCTGCTACAGCCGCAAGGTGGAGTTTACCAGCGCCACGATTCCCGTCTGCGTGTACACGAGCAGTCTAGTTCATACCAGCTGAAGAAATAAGAGGTCTAGAGATTGGGTGGGGGAGGGTTGGAGTAAGCAGAGCTGGCACGAGGCCCAGCAGCTGACCTATCAGCTGTGGTGGGGGGAAGGAGAGAGAGCAAAAGATTAACCTCTTCCAGCCTATACTCGAGGGACAGAGAACTGCGGACGGTGAATGAGAGGGTCTCGATCACTGATTACAGTGTCCTCCCATCCCATACCACTGCGAAGCTCCAACGGCGGCTGGCAAAGCAAAGCCCCACCTACTCTTGCAAGTCTAGCCCTGAGGAGTATGCAA
Source organism: Calotriton arnoldi (assembly GCA_963921515.1). Taxonomy (NCBI): domain Eukaryota; kingdom Metazoa; phylum Chordata; class Amphibia; order Caudata; family Salamandridae; genus Calotriton; species Calotriton arnoldi. Next base: position 172,335 of record CAWUFW010016848.1, read on the forward strand.
AACGGCAGCTTGAGGGCTGGTGAATGGCAGCAGGGATGCTAGACTGGCACAGTAGAGTCTGCACCCTGGGTTCCCATCCGGCCTTGCCCCCTGCCACAGGTGTCTGGTGTGCAGCCATTCCTGTTCTGAGTGCTATGGCACACTCAAAGCACGCTGCCCAAGAAGATGCTCCTCCCCCATGCTGGTCTTGCTGCAGGCTCTGCCTGAGCGATGCGTGCTTTCTCCCTCATGACCTCAGCCTCTCCCCCTGGAGCTTCTCCACCTCCTGCCCCCTGATCAGCCGGAGCCAAAGCGCAGACAGCAAAGGAGGCAGCGTGAGCACCATGTGCAAAGTGAAGAAGTTCACCAAGCGCCTCAGGAAGCAGGGTATGGTGGCCAAGCTGTGGCAGAGTGTCTCGGCAGCGATGCGGAGTCCGGACCTCAGTCATCCTGGAGAGTGCTATGCGGGGAAGCTGCGGGTGCGGTATGGGGTGGGGTACAGGCAGGGTAGCTCCACTGCGCACTGGGCAGAGTCACTTTTGACTTTGCATCATCCTTTGGGGGACTCCTTTACATCCCCTGGGGTGGGCTGTGGGATAGCAGTTCACCACCCATGGCAATGCGCAAAAACCTTCGAAGGGCTACACAGACTGTAGTTACTTGTGGATCAACATCTGACACGTGATTGGTCCTGGTGAAAAGTTTTTTGCAGTCTGGCTTTCCATCTGCGTTTTCACTCGGTTCACTGTGCATTACACAATCTCGGATATTGCATCACTAACACATTATGTACAGTACTGCAACGAAAATGTAACTCACATCCATTGCTAAGCAGCCCTGTCTGCCTACTCCCCCTGCTGACAGAACTCTGCGGAATTCCGCTGAGTGAAACTCCGCAATCTCCACCCAGGCCTACTCCATACAGGCATCTGAATTTGTTACTAAAAGAGTTGCCCAGGTCATTCCAGAGGCTTAGTCTTGACTAAACTGTGCAGGGAAAAAAGCAAAGTGCACCATAAGGGAATCCAAAAATTCTCTTAGCTCCACTGGATCCGCAGAAAAAAGGGCGGGCACTAGAGGGGCTATCGGAATATCTGTAGACTTTCAAAATCAATGCCGGATTTAACTCTGAATTCTTCAGGTGCAACTGTTGTAAATCTTGAACTAAATCCTGGGACAGATCCATAGCATAGGCAAATTTAAGGAGTCATTGGCATTGCAATCTATCAAGGACTTGGTGCTGAGAAGGTCTGTTGAACTATCTTCTTGATTACCGGAGGAAAGGGTGACACCTCCCACTAAGCATAGTGTCACCAAGCACTTAAATGTACATTTAAAGGTGTCACTCGTCACCTTAAGAGGGTCCCAAATAGAAGGAAAAAACACTGAGAATAAAAAAACACCTGGGCAATGCTGTAGCTCTTGATTGTAGATGAAAATTAGTGCAGAGATGATTAGCAAGATACCATGCTTCCCCTGATATCAAAGAGGAAGGAGAGTCAAGCAAGTACAATCCACATGAAATCCAGCAGAGTCTCCAGTTACAAAGAATCAAAAATCAGGGACAAAAATATAGAATAGAAAATGGGCTGTGTGAATGCACTGTGACGTATCCATCACTTATAGATGTCTGAACAAATTGTTGATTGTTCACAATACACTTCGACGCTGGATACGGTTACATGCAGAACACGACTTGGACGACAGAAACACTGACCCAACGTATATGGTTTTGACTTTGCTTACTTCGCCAATACTCCCTTTACGACTAAAGACATTCTACCTTGATCAAGTGTACCCTGGATGTCTGCTGGTCTTGAGGATACTCATGACTTTATTTGGTTTTTAATGTCTTCTCCATTGGATTATGCAGAGGAAGCGCATAATCAGGTGAAAACGTGTTGGCTGCGATTGTTGCATATACTAATGAAGAACAAGAATGAAAAGATAGAAGGATTTAGCTGTTTTGCTTTGTTATTCGAGTAACCCCTTTTTAGGTCGAGCATTCGAGACCTCTTGTATATACTTTAGTATATACTTCTTTGTGGGCTTACAGTCCGCCCACTGATTTTCATTTGTTTGTTTCAGTGTCCTTTAAAAATCCTTGCTTGCTAGTGGTCAGTCCTGCCTCTTTGTCCCTCCTTTTGCTCTTTCGTTTACTCCCACGGAGCAGGGACCAAGTACTGTATCATTACGCTTTTGGTTGTCTACCTGTCATTTGGGGGACTATTTTTTTTCTTGGTTTCCTGCTGGTGCTACTGTTTGCCTGTGTTCAGCTAACACTCGGCTGCATTGTCCTCTATAAACTGTGGTCAAAGCAAACAATGTCAAATGGCTTATGTATGTGCCATGAAGCACATGACCTGACACAGCAGAGAAGCAACTACTGCTCATCAGATCACGGGCAAAAGCATCTTCAGTGGTATTTAGATGCGATTCAACTTTCAGTTTGATTTCCCACGAATACAACTACTGGGCCATACCAATGCAAGCGTACAACAGGGGGAACTGCCAGACTGCAGCTCTGTGAAACATTGCACATGTTTATTTATGTCATACTATGCTAAATAAACACAGTGCCCCTGACAATGTACATGAAGCACCAAGATTAGGTACTCACTAGGCAGTGTTTACACATCGGAGAGGTAATCCTCCACGAGGTAACTACCTCGCTGGCGAGTCCATTATTACTGCTCGCCGCGCTTCAACGCGATGCTGCGAATACAACTACTAGGCCATACCAATGCAAGCGTACGATCGGGGGAACCGCCAAACAGCAGCTCTGTGAAGCATTGCGTATGTTCATTTATGTCATGCTGTGCTGAATAGACACAGTGCCCCTGACAACGTACACAAAGCACCAAGAGAGTAGCTACTCGCTAAGCAGTGTTTTCACATAGAGGAGGTAATCCTCCACCAAGTAACTGCCTCACTGGGTGAGTCCATTATTGCTGCTCGCCACGCTACAATGGGATTCTGCTGGGAGGATCAAACCAGCCTTCCTTCAGCGGAAAGAACACTCTCCTGGAGAAACCCACAGATCCGGTCTCCCTTTCAGGACAGGAACTCGTACAATCCAGTGAATGGAGAACCTCATGGAAAAGGTTCCACAAACCCCCTTTTCAACTTCAGAGCACCCCAGGGCCCCTCAGGCACAGGGACTAGTGTCGGGACAAACCCTCGAAGAGGGCAGAGTGAGTCTTGCAAGGGGCAGTGCATGTGTGCATGGAGCGCTCAGGGCTTTCTCACTTCTGTAGCCAACCTCCTGTGTGAGAAGTGACTGCAGCTCACGAAGAGCCTGAAGACCAGCCCCTCTCCCCGTCCAAACTTTCTCAGGACTTTTTCTTCAGTTCCTAGACGAGCAGCCTGAGCTCTCCAATTTCCCAGGTCCATGCATGAGTAGCTCCTCCGGTCAAGGTTTTTGCTTTGCATGCTGGGACTTTTAGTCCTGATTTTCTAATGGAGTAAAGGGCTATTCGTCCCATAATGTAAAGCTAAAACCTGGAATGGCTGATCTTTCTTATGCAAGGACGATCTGAGAGTTTCAGAGAAAATGCGGAGAGGATAAGAAAGGATGACCCATGACGATTTGCAGGAAGCTGATGCTGCCGGGCCATGGGTACAGACACAGTTGGCCACTGGCTGTTAGGGAAGAAGACCCAGGAAGCATAGAGCGAACAGCCAGCCACCTGTCACAGGACCAGCAGCCCTCAGTCACAGGACTCCAGACGCCTGTCACAGGTGAGACTGAGAACATCAAAGGGCGACAGCAATTAAAAATGTTACAAGGTGGTCAGGCCATCATAAAGGACACTGAATAGCTGAAAGTATGGTCACGCATACCTGTCACCTCACTCCGGCTCGGATGATGCTATCCGCTTTTGAAATATAATCACCATCCAAAAAAGCAACATGCCTCCATAGATTTCACTGTCCTAATATGCTCTATTCATTTTATTGCGATCAGTCAGAAGTCCTCCTTTTTTGAGAGCTAACGGATTGACAGGCATAAGTCACATCATTGTTACGTTTATCTATATTCAGTTAAAAAGCACAGCTAAATGTTATAGTTCAGTCAATCAGGGAATTGTAAGCGCGCTACTCACCCGTGAGGGTCTCAAGGCGCTGAGGGGGGGGTCCGCAGATCTGTTTAGCCGAAGAGCCAGGTCTTGAGGGTCTTCCTGAAGGTGTTCAGGGAGGGGGCGCGTCTGATGTCTGCCGGTAGCTCGTTCCAGGTCTTGGCTGCAATGTGAGAGAAGGATCTTCCGCCTGCTCTGGCTCTGTGGATGCGCGGGGTTTCGGCCAGTGCGAGGTTGGAAGATCGGAGGTTTCTTTTGGGTACGTGGAAGTTGATTCTGTCGTTGAGGTATTTGGGTCCGTTGTTGTGTAGGCATTTGTAGGCGTGAGTGAGGATTTTGAAAGTGACTCTTTTCTCCACGGGGAGCCAGTGGAGACTTCGTAGGTGTTGGCTGATGTGTTCGTGTCGGGGGATGCCGAGGACGAGTCTGGCAGCGGTGTTCTGTACTGTCTGGAGTTTGCGGAGTAGGGACTTGTTGGGACTTGTTGATGCCGGCGTAGAGTGCGTTTCCATAGTCCAGTCTGCTGGTGATGAGTGCGTGGGTGACTGTCTTCCTTGACTCAGGGGGGATCCACTTGAGGGTCTTGCGGAGGATGCGGAGGGTGTTGAAGCAGCTGGAGGTGACGGCGTTGACTTGTCGGTTCATGGAGAGTGATGAGTCGAGTACGATGCCGAGGTTCTTGGCGTGGTCTGAGGGGGTAGGTGGGCTTCCCCATGCAGAAGGGGTGGTACCGAGGACGAGGACTTCTGTCTTCTCGGCGTTGAGCTTCAGGCAGCTGTGAACACAAAAGCGTTGAAATTCATCAGCTATGGTCAAGGCTCCTGGAATTGTGAGGCAGCCAAGGACCAAATTATGAAGCAAGGTTATTAAATTATGCGACAAGAAAAGGAATATATGCGGTATATTTCAGCACATTTTTTGATAGTATTATCTTATTATTTTGTCTTTTCTTTTTACACGTTAACATTATCTAGGCAATTGCTTCACCTCATTAGTACCGGTCTGACACCCAAATACAGCAATAAGCAACAGAAAGGTGACCAGTCAACCTTAGTGCAGTGTTAGTGAAGTGTTTTCAATTACACTGCAACACATGTTGCTGTTTTTTTAAGAACTTTTGATCCGTTTGAGTTAGAATTTTTATTGGGTGAAAATCAACCCCCGGGCGGAGCTGGTGTAGTGCCACTACGCGGAGGTCCACGGAGTTGGGAAAAAACTCAACCCCGGGCGGAGCTGGCGCAGTGCCACTACGTGGAGGTCCACGGAGTTGGGAAAAAACTTTGTGGAACTCCGCTCCACTCCGCCACCTGCCTCCACCCCCCTAATAAAAAATATTTAAAAATTAATTTAAAAAGAAATAAACACACTTACCTGTACTGCGGCGTCCCTGGGCTTCCCTCCTCCTCGCCGTCTCTCCCCTGCAAACTCCCTAAGTCGGACGTACATCTTGCGAGAACTGCGCATGCACGCTTGCGCGCACATGTGCATTTCTCGCAAGATGTCTTGCGAGAAATGCGCATGCATGCGCATGCGCAGTTTTCGCAAGATGTACATCCGACATAAGGGGCTTGCAGGAGAGAGACGGCGAGGAGGAGGAGGGCAGCCCGGGGACGCAGCAGTACAGGTAAGTGTGTTTATTTCTTTTTAAATTAATTTATTAAATATTTTTTATTAGGGGGGAGGCGGGGAGCCTATTTAGCAGGGGGGGGTCTGGGGGTCTAACTCTGCTTCGCTGCGGAGTCGGAGTTATGCCCTATACTCCACGTTCTCAGTGGAGCGCGGAGTAGGCAAATCTCTGCACACTCCGCTGGAGGAGCGGAGTTCTCAGCCCGCCCTTAATGAAAATCTGACCATTAAGTAGTAGATGATGGGTTATCTAGCAAATGCGCCAAATCTGTAATTATGCGGAAAGCGACCCAGTAACCAAATCATATAATACCAGTGGCCTTGGTTTAGTATGCCATACTCAACGCACACAATAACTCTCTCCAACAGCCATATTTTCCTTTTGTTATGGTTTTCTTGGACGTTTTGCTATTGTTGCAAACAACCACTTATAACGTTTAAAACTTTACTTATTTACTTTATTGATGGATTTTTTAAACAAACTTTATTTGGGTTTTTGAATACAGGAAGTATAGCACCCCAGACCATATAAAGGTTTTCAACATATTGTTATGTCTAGGAAAATTAGCATACCAAGTGTATGACCCATTAATAAGTTGCATTACATTGATGCTTATCGTATATTACTTCAACTCTCCCAAGCTTTCTAGAAAACATTTCGGCGTGCCTCAAAGCAAATTTGAAACTGACAATAATGCTCCTTGAAAATCGATGATTTCTCCCTCAGAAGACGATATTGAACTAGGATGGCAGATCCCTGACCAGTGAAGAACTGTTGATATATGATCCGGTCCTCCTCCATGTGGAGTTGCATTTTTCATGAATGTGCAGAAGGGAACTCAGGTTTTCTCAAATGTTTTCATTTTGCCTTTAACTGGTAACTGTCCTGTGCCCAGATGAGTCACTTGGCTGTGCTGGGGGATTTAAAACTTTGCTGCACTTTGATTCATTATTCTCCTGCACGCACTTGTGGAGTATGGGCGAGCAATGCTCTAGTAACTCTAGGAGGGATGTTCCTCCCTCTGGGAGTCCACTGCCATAGAGAGAGCTTTGGAGTTGTTAAGCCCATCTTAAGCCCGTAATGTCCAGATGGCTAACTGCAGCCAACATCTTTTCCATAGAAATGATACTTCATGATTAGTACCACTGCGTATTTAGGTGTGTGTTGGGGGGTGGGAGGGGTTGGTTGCTTCCAGCAGGGCGCTATTGTGAGGCGTGCAGCGAGAAGAGAATAAGTGGGGAATTTGCCTGTGTGAGTTGTCAGTGGGTGTTCCATTTCGTCAACAGCGTCTCCCGGAAGCGACATTAGAGGGTTTCGGGGCAAGTCGATGACTGTTATTGGTTTAATTTCTTCCCGAATCTCACTCCGAATTGCCCGCATGACCACCAAATGTAAGCCATCGTTCCCCTTTCCCCACATCACCTCCTGTATTAATCTGACGACCCAGACATTGCATGGAGATGGCTTGGGGTAAGATACCCCGTCAAATAATTTTGTAACTATTCTCCTTATGTTGTCTGCAATTGTAAGATTTAGCTGCTTGAGACCAAATATTATGCCAGGAGCCATCACCTATTTGTGTATCTAACTCATTTGCCCAGCCATTCATATACGGGGGCTTTGAGGACTGATGTCAATTATTAAGTTGTTTATATAGATTTTCAATCTCTCTCTTCGTGGGCCCACTTTATAAAAATTATTCAATGGAGCTAAGATCTCTGAGTGCTGCTTCCTTTTGCTTCTACTGTTGGACCCAGTGTATTTGTTGTGGTACATCTGAAAGGGTAAATTCTGAGTAGTTTCCAAAGTTGATGGCATGATGCCAGGGATCTAATTTATCCTTTGTCGTAGAGGTCACGCAGAGCTGCAAACCTGTAAAATTGGTGGGAAGAGATAGTTCCATGGTTGGAATGCCCTGTGTGTTTCTGCACGCCCACTAACTTGCATATTGGAGGGTATTAGCCAAGTCGTCTTCAGTTTCTTCTATCACTAGAAAAGATTGGAAGTTTTTTCGTGGCCTGGGCAGGACCATAACTTTTTCCAGGGCGGGGAAAAGGGATTTAGAAAAGGGAACCTACAATCGCTCAGCTTTTTCCATAAACAAATATACCATAACAAAGCATGTGATTTGTAAAGTGCACATTCAATATAGGGTCTTTCTGTGCTGAAACAACGGATGTTTATTGTTACTCAACTCAGTAGTACTTATTTTATCACCCTCGGAAGGATGAAAAGTCTAGTGGACGGCTTTGAGGCTTTGACCATGCCTATTTGGTCATGCGAAAACTGAATTAACTTAGAGTATGGTTGCCATGCTTCAGTAAACGTTTGTGAATTACTTAAAGTCGTACATTTGCACCAGTGTAAAGACATATCTACGGGTACACTTTGGTATCTTGATTTACATATTGACCCTCTAAACTAATTTCATGATTGTCTAATTTAAAAAAAATGGCATACAATGAACACATTTTACTAGAAGATGGCTCAGAGAAATATTATCTAAAGTTCCGTAAAATTTTAGCAAAGCACTTTTTTTTAAAGTTGTAGTTTTTTTATGCCTACATTTTATTTTTAAAGCTAAAAAATAACCAATCTTCCTTTCAGACTTCTACATATGACGAGGGAGCATCACAAGAAGCCATACATTGTTAAACTTTGCAGACAAGTGTACATGTTTTTTTTTTTTACTGGAATCACCGTCAGTAACGCAAGCTCAGCTCTTTGTATTTACATGCAGCACAGGCCATAACAGTAAAGGCTTTGCAATAATCAATTATACATCCAATTTAGAACCATTTACACACATAAATATAAATCATGCTTTAGTAGACGGCAGTCCTTTCACAGATCCATAATGTACACTGGCAGCCCAAAAGGTTTGTGCTTTATTGGGTTGGGCCTACTTGTCCATCGGAGAAGGTAAACCTTGACTCCAAATAATATGTTCTGGGTATTGGCTGATAGGAATTCCACTCCCCTGCCATAGTTCTTTGGATCTTTTCTAGGTTTTAGTATAAGAATAGTTGCAGATTCCACAGAATTCCATATCATGTCACAAAATTCAACAGCAAACCACATAATTAAACTCCACTACATACCACTCCACGACACAAAATGCCATTCCACATAATTACACTCCATGACACATAACCCCACTCCACATAATTCCAGTTCACTCAATACCACATAATTACTATCCACATAATTCCACTGCACACCATGCCACATAATTCCACTACACAAATCCACTCCACACCACACAATTCTACGCCACACACTTCCACAACTAGCAATTCCAATCCAACTCACATAATTCCACTCCACATCCACATACATCCACTCCACTCCACTCCATAACAGATGGGTAAAAGACATTGTCATTTAGAATGCTAATAGCTCTAACTCTCGCAAAAGCAAGACCTATTGGCTTTGCCAATGCTTGTTTTGTATACTCTTCATTTATGTTTCCTCTCTAATATAATCAAACTTATAATCAATCAATCAGTCAATCAGGGTACTTATAGAGCACAGCTAATCACCCATCAAGGTCTCAAGGCACTGGGGGACCGGGTTCTGCTGTTCAGTCGAAGACCCACTTCAGTTGAAGAGCTAAATCTTGAGGTCCTTCCTGAATTGAGGCAGTGAGGATGATAGCCTGAGATGTAAAGGAAGAGAGTTCCAGCGAGGTAGGAGAAGGATCTTCCTCCGACTGTGGTCTTGCAGATCTGGGGGATAGTGGCTAGGGCCAGGTTAGCAGAGCGGAGGTGTCTGGTGGGAGTGTAGACGAGAGGCGGTGGTTGAGGTATGTAGGTCCGATGTTGTGGAGGGCCATGTAGGCAATCTTAGATAGGTTTCCGTTGATGTGCCATTATCTTGGAAAAGACAGATTATGAGTAGACCTGGGCAAAATGTGCTTTATGTGAGTATAATTAGCCTAATTCTGATAATTTAGCGTAACTTTCGTAATATGAGATTCCTGAAATTACATTATTGAGCCACATCACATAATTCCATGCTATTCATGGTAAAGGTTCACAATGAATGTGCCTCTGTGGTAAAAATTGATTACGAATGCAACGGAACAACGCAAACTAAAGAGCACGGGCGGCTGGTGTTCGCAGTGCTTTTGTTGTTATGCACTACTTTTTAGCGCAAAATGCATCCTCACGCCCAAAGTGGATGTGAGAATGTATTTCACGCAAAAATACATTGAGAAATGACAGTTTTGTATTTTGTGTAATTACTCGTAATTTCAGGTCATTTTGTCAAAATTAAGCCTAATTATGCACATTCAAATTGTGCAAATTTCACACACCCCTATTTATAAGTCTTGTCCAAATCTTCTTCCTGAAACTCATGATGTTGGTTAGGCACACGAAAAAGCCCAAGTTTGACATCCTTTGTTTCCACAGTGTACTCTACTGTCCAACTTACTGAACACCTCTCCAGGTGCCTGCGAGTGCGGAAACACCAGTGGGGTCTGTGTAACGGGAGAGTCCACGTACACACTGAATGGGACCTTCAGCCACACTCCACTTGGCCCACAAGTAGCACGCAGCCTGCATGCTTGTAACAGCTTGTGTTTGCCCCAAACCATAATTGTAACATCTGGTCAAACCATAACACTCTCAGCAAGACCTCTGACCTTCTTGGTCAGTGTCACTGCTCTCCCCCCCACGCAGCTCCACAGTTAAGGCTCTGCCCTTGAGCCCAAGCTCATTCAAGGTAGGTGTCTGAGGCCCTCCTCCACCCGCAGGTTCCTGCCTGCGCCTTATCCCTCGTGGTCTACTGGAAGAGCACCCTGCTATTTCGCTCTGCTCTGTGTCCTTTTGCCCTTTTTCTCTTTTTTGCATCCTTCTCTCTGCCTTTTTCTCTTTGCCTTTTCTCTTTTCCTCTTTCTCTTTTTGCCTCTTTCTCATTGCCTTTTTCTCTTTGCCTCTTTCTCTTTTTGCCTCATTCTCACTGCCTTTTTCTCCTTGCCTCTCTCTCTTTGCTTTTTTCTCTTTTTGCCTCTTTCTCTTTGCCTCCTCTTCGCTCACTCTTCCCGCGCTCCCTGCCACTGCTGCCCCGCAGCCCCTCCCCCCCAGTGTGTCGCTCCCGCCTCCCAGCTGATCACCCTCCCCGTCTCCTACTTAATGGCAGCCGCTGCGCGGCAGGAAAAGCAAGACCTCTGACCTTCTTGGTCAGTGTCACTGCTCTCCACCTTGCAGCTCCACCGTTAAGGCTCTGCCCTTGAGCCCGAGCTCCTTCAAGGTAGGTGTTCGAGGCCCTCCTCCACCCGCAGGCTCCTGTCTGCGCCTCATCCCTGGTGGTCTAGTGGAAGAGCACCCTGTTATTCCGCTCTGCTCTGTGTCCTTTTTGCCTTTTTCTCTTTTTTGCCTCCTTCTCTCTGCCTTTTTCTCTTTGCCTTTTCTCTTTACCTCTTTCTCTTTTTGCCTCTTTCTCATTGCCTCTTTCTCTTTGTCTTTTCTCTTTCTGCCTCTTCTCCCTCGTGCCTTCCTCGCTCCCTCTTCACGCGCACCCCGCCGCTGCTGCCCCCGCAGCCCCTCCCCCCCAGCGTGTCGTCTCTGCTCCCGCCTCCCAGCTGATCGTCCTCCCCCGGACCCCTACTTATGGCGGCCGATGCGTGGCCATGAGCAGCGGGCGCGCCGCTGGCGCACCAGAGGTGTGCCAAAGGCAAACCCATCTGCGCCCATCCGCGACCCGTCCGTGACCAGCGCCAAAGACCCTGGTCCCCCGACCCCCCGCCGTTACGACCCCAGCGCTCTCCATGCACTCAACCCCGGACGCAACAAGGACTGCCAGCTCTTGACACAGAGCAACACCCAAGGCCCGATCTCCTGCCGACACTGCCGCCGCACCGTCACCCACCTCCGGATCCCGGCAGCAACCCCCAGCTCACCGGACGCCAGCACACACAAACCACTGAGCTGCATCCTCCTCAACGTATGCTCCCTGCACAGACACGCCGAAGAAATCTGGGATCTGGGACTCACACGTCGCCTTCCTCACAGAGACCTGGACCAACGCCAGCGCCACACTCGACATCACAATCGCCATCCCCGACAGATACAAGATCCTGAGAAAAGGCCGCCCCAACCGCCCAGGAGGAGGCCTCGCCATCATCCACATAAGCTCCCTCCTTATTTACAACCACTGACTCGGACGACGCCTCGCCCTCTATTGAACACATCCACTTCCAGATCCAGACCAACCCCAGAACGACGCTCCGCTGAACACTCGCCTACAGACCACCTGGCCCCCGCACTCCGTTCACAAATGTCATAGCTGACCTCATTACACCCCACGCCCTCGCCTCCACAGACTACATACTACTCAGAGACCTGAACTTCCACCTGGACAACCACAGCGACCCCAACACCACCGCCCTCCTAGAGAACCTCACCAACATAGGGCTGAAGCAACTTGTCTCCGCCCCCACTCACACAGCGGGACACACACTCGACCCCATCTTCGTAGGAGGAAACAACATCTTCAGCCACACCACGGAACTGCTCTGGACTGACCATCACTGCATCCATTTCTCCTTTACTAAACCCACCACACACAAGCATGCGCGCCAACTCCCACCCAGAATCTGGAACAAAGTCTCCAAAGAACAACTCACCTCTGCTCTCACCTGCAATCCACCCCCAACTACGACAGACACCAACACCGCAGCAAGAAAACCTCCACCAACGGATCGCCAACTGCACCAACACACTCGCCCCCCTCCAGAATCAATCAATCAATAAATCAGGGGATTTATAAGCGCACTACTCACCCGTGAGGGTCTCAAGGCGCTGGGGGGGGGGCAGGAGTTCCGTATCAGTCGAAGAGCCAGGTCTTCAGAGCCTTCCTGAAGGTGTTCAGGGAGGGGGCACGTCTGATGTCGGTGGGGAGCTCGTTCCAGGTCTTGGCCGCGATTTAGGAGAAGGATCTTCCCCCTGCTCTGGCTCTGCGGATGCGTGGGGTTTCGGCGAGGAGGAGGTTGGTGGAGCGGAGGTTTCATTTGGGTACGTGGAGGGTGATTCTGTCGTTGAGGTATTGGGGTCCGGTGTTGTGAAGGCATTTGTAGGCGTAGGTGAGTATCTTGAATGTGACTCTTTTCTCGACGGGGAGCCAGTGGAGCTTGCGTAGGTGTTGGCTGATGTGTTCGTGTCGGGGGACCCCGAGTACGAGTCTTGCGGCGGTGTTCTGTATTGTCTGGAGTTTACGGAGTAGAGACTTGTTGATGCCGGCATAGAGGGCGTTTCCGTAGTCCAGCCTGCTGGTGATGAGTGCATGGGTGACTGTTTTCCTTGCCTCGGGGGGATCCATTTGAAGATCTTACGGAGGATGCAGAGGGTGTTGAAGCAACTGGAGGTGACGGCGTTGACCTGTCGATTCATGGAGAGGGAGGAGTCGAGTATGATACCGAGGTTCTTGGCGTGGTCCGTGGTGGTAGGGGGGGTGCCAAGCGCTGTGGGCCACCAGGAGTTGTTCCACGCTGAAGGGGTGGTTCCGAAGACGAGGACTTCCGTCTTCTCTGAGTTGAGTTTTAGGCAGCTGTTGCTCATCCACGCTGCGACATCCTGCATTCCTTCCTGGAAGTTGAGTCTGGTGGTGGTGGGGTCCTTGGTGAGCGAGAGGATGAGCTGGGTGTCGTCGGCGTAGGAGACTATGCTGAGGCTGTGCCGTCGGACGATGGCGGCGAGGGGAGCCATGTAGATGTTGAAAAGGGTTGGGTTGAGTGATGATCCCTGTGGGACTCCGCAGTTGATTTCCGTGGGTTTGGAGAGGAAGGGTGGCAGTCTGATCCTTTGGTTCCTGCCGGTGAGGAACGATCTGATCCAGTCGAGGGCGGTGCCTTGTATGCCGGTGTCGTGTAGTCTGGTAGCGAGTGTGCGGTGGGAGACGGTGTCGAAAGCTGCCCACAGGTCGAGTAGAATCAGGGCTGCGGTGTGGCCTTAGTCGAGGAGGGTGCGGATGTTGTCGGTGGCGGTGAGTAGGGCGGTCTTGGTGCTGTGGTTGCTTCGGAATCCGGATTGGGAAGGGTCGAGGATGGCGTTATCTTCGATGAACCTTGTCAGTTCTGCATTGACTGTCTTCTCTGCGACTTTAGCTGCAAAAGGGAGGAGCGAGATGGGCCGGTAGTTCTTGAGGTCAGTCTGGTCTGCTGAGGGCCTCTTGAGCAGGGGCCTGACTTCTGCGCGTTTCCAGTCATCGGGGAAGTAGCCGGTCTCGAAGGTGGTGTTGATGGTACGTTGCAACACGGGTGCGATGGTGGTGGCGGCTCTGTGGCACATGTGGGGTGAGCAGGGGTCTGTAGGGGCCCTGGAGTGGATGCTTTTCATGGTCGCAGCGGTCTCCTCTGCTGTGATCGGTGTCCAGGCGGAGATGGTGGTCTGGCTGGCGTTGCCACCGGGCGACTTTAGCTGCAAAAGGGAGGAGCGAGATGGGCCAGTAGTTCTTGAGGTCAGTCTGGTCTGCTGAGGGCCTCTTGAGCAGGGGCCTGACTTCTGCACGTTTCCAGTCATCGGGGAAGTAGCCGGTCTCGAAGGTGGTGTTGATGGTACGTTGCAACACGGGTGCGATGGTGGTGGCGGCTCTGTGGCACATGTGGGGTGAGCAGGGGTCTGTAGGGGCCCTGGAGTGGATGCTTTTCATGGTCGCAGCGGTCTCCTCTGCTGTGATCGGTGTCCAGGCGGAGATGGTGGTCTGGCTGGCGTTGCCACCGGGCGGGCTGACTGCGGGGTCAGGCATGTGGTCGTTGAAGTTGTCGTAGAGGTTCTTTATCTTTAGGTGGAAGTAGGATCCGAGTTTGTCGCAGAGGTCCTCAGAGGGGGTGATGTCCGTGGCTTCGCTGCGGGGTTTGGTGAATTCCTGGATGACGCTGAAAAGTTCCTTGGAGTTGCTGGAGTTGGCGGGGATTCTGTTGTGGATGAAGGTCCTTTTGGTGGTTCTGATGCGTTGATGGTATTCCGTCATAGCGTCTTTGAAGGTGGTGTAGTTTTTGGGTGTCTTGCTGTTTCTCCAGTTCTTCTCCACGCGTCTGCAGGTGCGTCTGGTTTCTAGGAGATCGGTGGTGAACCAGGCGGCTTTCCTGGGGCGTTGCTTGTCGGGGTTACGCTGCGGGCGAGTTTGCGCAGTTGGCGATCCAAGTGCGGAATTCCATAGCCGCGAGGTTGGCATTGGTTGCAGCGGGGGGGGTTGTTGCCATGAGACGACTGAACAAGAAAGCTAACTGGTTCACCAAGGCACTCCAAGAATCCAAGCGCTCCTGCCGATGACTGGAAATGATGTGGAGAAACAGCAAAACTCCAGAAGCACGCTCCGCCTATAGAACAGCCACCACGGCACACCACCAACTCATCAAATCCACAAAGAAAAACTTCCTCCAAGACAGAATCCTCTCCAACACCCATAACTCCAAGAAACTCTTCGCCATCATATAGGAATTTGCCAAACCCAACAGCAAAACAACTGGCGTCCCTCCCTCCCAAGACCTCTGCAACAGACTCAGCTTCTTCTTTCACCTCAAGATCAAGACACTCTACGACAACTTCGACGATCAAGTCCTCTGCAACGACCCAGCCCCCTCCCCCCCAGCGATGCCACCCAACAGACCCTCCTTACCTGGACCCCACTCACGACAGAAGACACCCTAAAGACCATGAAGAGCCTCCACTCTGGAGCATCTTCTGACCGCTGCCCGCCGCACATCTTCCACAGGGCCGCCACAGCTATCGCACCCAAGCTACGTCAAGCCATCAACTGCTCCCTTGAGAATGCCACATTCCCCGACAACTGGAAGTGCGCCGAATTTAACCCTCCCAAAGAAGCCCTCCGCAGACCGACGGACCTCAAGAATTTCAGGCCCATATCACTGCTCCCTTTATCAGCCAAGGTCATTGAAAAGGCCGTGAACACCCAGCTAGCACACTTCATCGAAACCAACAACATCCTAGACACCTCCCAATCAGGATTCTGCAGCAACCACAGCACCGAGACCGCCCTCCTCGCTGCCACAGACGACATCTGTGCCCTCCTCGACCAAGGCCAGACGGCAGCCCTCATCTTCCTGGACCTATCAGCAGCATTCAACACCGTCTCCCATCGCACACTAGCCACCAGACTCCATGACGCCGGCATCCAAGGAAAGGCCCTAGACTGGTTACGATCATTCTTCACAGGCAGAACACAGAGAATAAGACTCCCACCCTTCCTCTCAGAACCGACAGAGATCAGATGCAGAGTACCCCAAGGATCCTCCCTCAGCCCCATCCTCTTCAACACCTACATGGCCCCCCTCGCAACCATCGTCAGAAACCACAGGCTCAACATCGTCTACTATGCCGATGACACCCAGCTCATCCTCTCCCTCACCAAGGAAGCCACCATCACCAGGCACAACTTCCAAGAAGGAATGAAAGCTGTCGCAACCTGGATGAGGAAAAGCAGCCTGAAACTCAACTTGGAGAAAACAGAAGTCCTCATCCTCTGCTCCACCCACTCCGCATGGGACGAAACCTGGTGGCCCCCTGTGGGAAGTTGGCTATGTATATACCATACCAAAATGAGGTATAGTGTGCACAGAGTCCAGTAGAAGCCCAAAGACAGGCAGAGGTAAAAGTAGATAGCACCTTACTCTCTATTTGTGGTAGTGTGGGCGAGCAGTAAGGCTTTATCAGAGGGTAGTGTTAAGCATTTGTTGTATACACTCAGGCAGCAAATAATGTCACGCACTCAAAGACTGAACTCAGACCAATTTGTTTGTATCAAAAATATTATTAAGTTATTTTATTTCTAGAACCAAGCCAAGCCTGGTGCGGGTAAGTGAAATAATACTTTGCAAAACCTTATGCAATGTTTTACAGTTGAATGCAGGTTCAAATGCAGTTGGTTGAATTACAGTTAAGTCAATATTTCGAAATTACTTTTCAGTTACTTTACAGATTACTTTGTACGTTACTTTTTAGATTTCTTTTAAGTTACTTTTTCTACTCAGTGTGATATGCTAGATATCACACTGGGACATTTCCTAGAGAAAAGGTAAGTAAATCAGTTTTTGTACATTTGCAGTTTTTCAGTGTTTCATACAAACCAACTCCATGCTTAAAAGACTTTTCAAGGAAAACAGTCAATGCAATCCTATGGGAGGAAATGAAGTCATTGGTTTGCAGGTAAGTACAAGTTTGTGGGGGTTGGTATTCTGGGGTTAGAACCAGGGTTCCCCCAGGGTCGAGGATGCACTCTCAAAGTACCCTCAGCTGCACTAGGGTGGTCGGGTGCAGGGTGCTGAGGCCCAATGTTATCCAATGGGGGATAGGGGGCCTCCGGTTGGTGGCTACTCACGAGCAGGCCACAAGGTTGTGGGAGCAAAGCTCCTGGTGTTAGGCTCAGGGCAAAGGGGAATCCGAGTTAGCACCCAAAGTACACCCACAGCGGTGCAGGGGAGCTGGGTGCAGGGTGCTGTTTTGGAGTTGGGTACCCTGTTGATTTCAATGGGGATTCTCCGGTTGCAACAAAGACTGCAGGCTCGGGGACAAAGATTTTCTTGAGGTGACCATCGGTTGGAGAGGTAAGTTGGGAGGCCTGGGGATGCTATGACACCCTCGGTTGGGCCACCCAAGGCCGTGGACGTTGGGTGCAAGGGTGTCTTTAGGCGTTGGGTTTTCTTACCAGCTCCTGTCGTGGTCAGGGAGATCCTCCAGAAAGAGACTGCAGGCGTCGTTTGGAGTGTCGAGGCAAGTCAGAAATCACTGGATCTCAGGTCAGGATCGCTGGGGAGACCTCCTTGTGGTATTGGGCCACTCGAACTCGGGCCGTGGGCGCCGGGTGCAGAGTGGTGCAGACTTGCAGTTTTGGCTGGGGCCAGAGTATGTTGGTGAGCAAATCCGGTGCTCACGGGAGACAAAGACTTGGGTTTGGAAGGCAGGGCAGGTCTTTCGGGTTCTTGAGGCTGCTGGCTGCAATACACACCGGGATTTCACTGGAGCAGGTTCGAGGTGGGGACAGGCCGGTAGGGCTGGGGCCAAGTCAGTGGGCGTCCTCCTCTTCTTAGTTTCAGCACTGCTTCTTCGGTCCCTCTTCTTCTCTTCTTCAGGTGCGTTCTTGTCTGAGGAGGCAAGGTTCAGGGTTGCCCCTAAATACTAGATTTAGGGGCATTACAGGTAGGTAAAGGTTGGGACCAATGGGCCCCTTACTTGGGGTGGGTACACCCCCTATTATGCCACCCTCCAGTGGGAGGGGGCATATGCCTCTCTCTGGTTGGCTATGTCCCCCCATCTGCAAGATGGCGGGGACTGAGAGTTCTGCTTCACTTCGCCTCCCTCACCTGAGGGGCGGGGTTGGCAAAGGTGGGCACACCTCCCGTCCTCACTTGGTTTTCCTGCCGATTCTCTCACCCAAAGTGGGGGTCAGAACCAGTGGGAGCCAGTTGCTGGAAGCAACAAAGGGCTGAGGTAGCTCACAAAGGCGGCAAGCCTTTGAAGCTTCCCCTCCGTGGATCCTGCCCATCCTGGGGGTGGAGGCTTGGCACCTCGTCCCAGGATGAGGACCTCTGTGTGCATTTTTCATTAAATCCCACACTGGCATCAGTGTGGGTTTATTGTGCTGAGAAGTTTGATACCAAACTTCCCAGTTTTCAGTAAAGCCATTATGGTGCTGTGGAGTTAATAATGACAAACTCCCAGTACCATATACTCTTAATGGCATTACTGCACTTACAATGTCACCTGCTTCTGCTATGTTTTTCTTTTCTGTCTCCTGCTCTTGGGCTCGCGCCGGGACACTCTCTGGAGTAGCTGTGCGCGTTATAAACTCCGCTAACATAACATAACAATGTCTAAGAATTGGTTAAGACACTGTAGAGGTACAGGGCTCATGCACCTGTACCCTCACCACTGGTATAGTGCACCCAGCTAGAGGAGTGGCTGACCTATGCCAGGGCAGTGGGTTGTAGGCATGGCACACAGGGATGTGTGCAATGTCGACTCTTCACTTTGTTCTGCACAAAAACATGCAGCCTGCAATGGCAGTGTGTGTGTGTAAAGGTACAGGGCCTCTATGGGTGGCACAATAAGTGCTGCAGCCCTTAGAGGCCTTCCCTGGCCACAGTACCCTTTACAAGGGACTGACATGTGGCCAAAGAGTGCCAATTGGGTTTTGTCTCAATGCAGTTTAGGGAAAGAACATAGGCCCTGGGTACCTGTTTGGCAGGAACCCAGGGTACACTCAGTCAAAGTACATCAGCAGTTTGGCAAAAAGTGGGGGGCAACAATGCAAAAAGAGGGCACTTTCTAACACCCTCACCCTCGGAAACCCACCCACCCCAACAGACCATGCACGTAACCTCGGCATCATACTAGACTCATCACTCACCATGAATCGCCAGATCAATGCTGTCTCCTCCGCATGCTACAACATCCTCTGCATACTACGCAAGACATTCAAGTGATCCCCCCCCCCCCCGACTCTAGGAAAATGGTCACTCACGCACTCGTCACCAGCAGACTGGACTACGGCAACGCCCTCTAAGCTGGAATCAACAAAAAACTCCTCCGCAAACTCCAGACCGTCCAGAACACGGCAGCCAGGGTAATCTCGATATCCCACGGCACAACCACATCACCCAACACCTCTGCGACCTCCACTGGCTCCCCATCAAAAGAAGAATAACTTTCAAGCTGCTCATTCACGCCTACAAGGCACTCCACAACACCGGACCCCAATACCTCAACGACCGCATCTACTTCAAAGCCCCCAAGAGAAACTTCCGCTCAGTCGACCTCTCCCTAGCCACCGCCCCACGCTTCTACAGGACCAGAGCAGGTGGAAGGTCCTTCTCCTACCTCGCAGCCAAGACCTGGAATGATCTCCCCCTTCACCTCCGGTGGAGCCCGACACTGCATCAATTCAGGAAGGACCTCAAGACTTGGCTCTTCGAATAACCCCAACAGAGCTGCTCACACCCACCCCTCAGCGCCTTGAGACCCCAACGGGTGAGTAGTGAGCTCTACAAAACCCTGATTGAGCATTCTTTTTTGTAAATTTATTTTTATTTTCAACAACTAACAATCGGTGCTAGACATACATCCACTTTGTATCAGTATTTCGTTACATACATGCGCTCAGGTATTGCATTTCTGGAGCTATTGTGCGTCAGTTACAGTGCGACAGAGACACCGGTCACATTTATTGAATGGATATATGTTAAGTACACAGTTCCCCCTTCGTCTCATCAGTTTAGTCACTGATGTCAGAGCTTGTTTCTTCTTGTGGGGGCTCGCATATATTGCCGCGGTAAGCGTTCCATTTCCCCCAAATGCGGGCCCATTTTTTGGGGCATCCCCTATGGGTGTACACAGCCCTTTCAGTCACCATTGAAGTGTCCATATCTTGGCGCCATTTGTGCAGGGTCGGGGTCTTCCTGGATCCCCAGTTAAGTGCAATGTTCCTTTTTACCAGGGTCAGGCCAAGGGTTACCCAGTCTTGATCCGACTGATTGAGATCTGTTGGCTCCCAAATGTTAAGCAGGCAGCATTTTGGTTCTGGGTGAACTTCTATCCCTGTGACCTGTGTCGTGGTAGTCAGAATTGATGCCCAATAGGACTGGATGGCTGGGCACCCCCAGACAGTGTGTATAAACGTACCCGGGAGGCCGCACTCCCTCAGACAAAGTGGTGTGTCAGTGGTTCCCAATTTATGTAGTAAAGTGCGTGTGTAGTATGTTCTATGCAAAATCTTTAATTGTAATAGTCGAAGTCTAGAGGGTATTGCTACCTCCCTTGGTGCTGCTAGCGCCTCCCGCCAATCCGCCTCATCTATGGGTCCTAGCTCCACCTCCCACCGTTCCTTGAGGGCTATCGTGGGATCTGACTGGTTGTTCACTATCTTCCGATACACCAAAGATATGGCTTTTTTGTGCAGGTGATCAGTGAGCAGTCTATCCTCGAGTGGCGAGGCTTCTGGTAGTATCGTATCGCGTGGCAGTGCGGTTGTTAGTGCATGTTTCACCTGTAGATATCTAAAACTCTCCGTGGGTGCCATGCCATATTTGCTTTGCAGTAGGTCAAAGGGGATAACATCCCCTTTTTTCCAAAGATCCCCTATCCTCGTTATTCCAATGAGATCCCATTGGCGGAAACCTTTCGTATTGCTCAGTTTGCCCAGTCTGTATGTGTCCCAGATAGGTGTAGCCTGAGTGAGTATCCCTTCCCATCCCAGTGCTCGCTGTGCTTCAAACCAGATCTTGACCGTGTGGGCCGTTGGGCCTGTAAGCATGGGCCGACGTTTCTTATTGTACAAGGTCCCCATGATACCTTCTTGGTCAAGCAAATGCCTGTCCATGCGGAAGGCTGGTTCCTCCTGTGGTGCATGTAGCCATTGATTTATGACCACAAGTTGTGCCGCCCAGTAGTAGTATTTAATATTGGGAAGGGCAATGCCTCCTTCGTACCACCCCCTCATTAGTTTTTGCAGAGCTATCCGACTAGTTTTGCCATCCCATAGTAGTTTGGTCACTTCAGCATTGATCGCTGTAAAGTATGTGGGTGCTACCGGGAATGGTGTATTTTGGAGGGCATATAAAAATCGGGGGAGTGCCATCATTTTAAAGAGGGCTGCCCGTCCAAGTAGAGTTAATGGTAATGAGCGCCAGTGTTTGACGTCGCTTTGTAGTTTTGCGAGCGGTGTTGTAAGGTTTTCTGTGATGAAGCGCTGACGTACATGGGTGATGTAAATACCAAGGTATTTGAAACCCTCAGTCACGACCTGAATGTTGCAGTGTCGTGGGAGCCTCGGCGTGGGACCATGCAGCACGTAGAGAAGGGATTTTGTCCAATTAATCGTGTAGCCCGAGGCACGGCCATAGGCCGCACAGATATCAAGTAGGCGATTTATTGATCGGGGAGGACAGGTAAAGAAGAATATCGTCTGCATATAGTGAGATGTGGTCCTCCCACCCCAATGCCCACCGCAGTCCCTGGATGACCGGGTCCTGCCGGATCCATGCCGCCAGGGGTTCCAGCACCATTGCAAAAAGCAACGGCAACAGAGGACAGCCTTGTCTCGTCCCTCTCCCCAACTGGAATTCTGTTGAAACTCGACCATTCACTACCACCTGGGCCAAAGGTTCCGTGTACAAGAGTTCTATCCATGCGCAAAGGTTCGGGCCAAACCCCATGCGTCGAAGCACTGCGAAGAGGAATGGCCACTCCACCAAGTCGAATGCCATGCGGGCATCTAATGATAGTATCACAGCATCTTCTGCAATCGTGTCTTTGCGCGCCAGTACACCATTTAGTCTGCGCAGGTTGAGTGCTGTATTTCGGTTAGGCATGAAACCCGACTGATCCGGGTGTATTAAGACCGGGAGGTGGGCCTGGAGTCGCGAAGCCATCGCTTTGGCCAAAATTTTCGCCTCCGCGTTTATAAGGGAGATCGGTCTATAGGACCCACATTCTTCCGGGGGCTTCCCCGGTTTAGGGATTGCTACTATTGTAGCCAGACGCTGATCCCTTGGCAATGCCCCCAGTTGGAGACTATGCGTAAACATACGGAGCATGTGTGGTATGAGCTGTGCCGCCGCCGCTTTATAAAGTTCCACTGGTAGCCCATTGGGCCCCAGTGCCTTCCCTGAGTGCAAAGCCCTCACTGCTCTCAGAAGTTCCTCACTAGTAAGGTCGGCTTCCAGCTTCAGGGCGTCCTCGGGCGTCAGCGCTGGCATTTGAATGTCTTTGAGGAAGGCTATGTTTTCCTCCATCGTGCCCGTCGCAAGGGGAGTGTAGATGTGCTGGAAGTGCACCGCCAATGCCCCCACTATTTCTTGCGGATCCGTTGTAAGTTCACCCGCCTGAGTCTTGATCCCCGCCACCCATCTACCCGCCCGCTCTTTTCTATCAAGCCATGCCAGTAATTTTCCAGCCTTATCTCCCATCTCGTATACAGTGTTTCGAGTGTTTGCATTTTTAGTTTTTGCTTCTTCCCATACGTATGTTCGGTATGCTTGTTGGGCTAGTTGTAACTTGTGTGTTGCAGGTTCGTCTGTCTCCCTGACATAATCTGCCTCTGCTTGCAACACTTCCTGTTCCAGGGATTCAATCTGGTGTTGTTTCTCACGTTTGTGATTAGCAATCAGCGACATTGCCTGCCCCCTTATCACAGTCTTGTAGGCTTCCCATAGGGTCACCGGCGACGACACTGTAGACTCGTTTTCGCTAAAATATTGGTTTGTGGCCTTGATCAGCCCTTTTCCGATGTTCCGGTTTTTTAGATAGCCTGGATGCAGTGGGAAGATGCGCCGCCTACCCTGGGAGTGCGAAAGAATTGTGAGCAAAATAGGCGAGTGATCAGAGATGGCTCTCGGGAGATGTGTGATCTCCCCCACCCTTTCGACCCCAGTTGCTAGTGTAAATATGTGGTCAATTCTCGAGAGACTGCCGTGCACCGCCGAGAGAAACGTGTATTCTCTCGCCGTCGGATGTCTGGTTCTCCATAAATCTAAGAGGCCCGTCGCCTCGGTGAAGTCTGACAGCCTGTAGCTCAGCCTATCTGTGTCCCTGGGGGGTCGTCTATCTACGGATGCGTCCATCGTGGTATTAAAATCCCCTCCCAGGATTAGTTCTCCCTCTGGAAGTGAAAGAAGAAACTTTCCCAAGGCTGGGAGGGCCGTGTTGTGTATTGCTGGGGGAATATAGATCGATACCAGATTGTATGCGCGACCTTCCCATTGGAAGGCTGCAGCCGCAAAGCGTCCTTGGTCGTCAGTCCAGGAACCCCGTAGTATTATCGGAAAACGTTTATTGCATAGGATTCCCACGCCCCGCGATCCTGAAGTAAAATCTGAATGAACCACCATTTTGTAGCCCCATCTATCTAACGCCATGCAGGCGAGGCCCACAAGGTGTGTTTCCTGTATAAGAGCTATCGTTGGTCTTTTACGTTTTATATACTGCAGGACCAGCCCTCTTTTTATTCTGTCCCCCAGGCCATTGACATTCCATGAAAGTACAGAAAAGGGTGTGTGTGATGTGGAAAGTGGCGGGTCACCCGTGTTTGATTCCGTTGCCGGTGTCATAGTCGTCATGCAAGCCGTCATTATCGTGGGGTTGAGCGTGTGTCGTCTGTAAGCGTAGTGTTCTGTATACATATATGCTTAAGGTATTGGCTGTCAGCACCGTTACAACTAAAAATAAACAACAAACCCACGAACCATCCCTGTACCCCCCTCCCTTCTCCCTGTCTCCCCCTCCCGCCTCCCTGCCTCCCTGCCCGGCGGTCCCCCAACTACCCGCCACCCCAACTGAGCAGAGTGCTTGAACCCCATAACTAGTACTTGCGTAGGGGGTGAGAGTCCGTCTGCGGTCCTCGGGAGCCCCCCCTTCCCAGAAGCATGTCCTTTTCTACGGTTTTCAACCTTCCCAGATGTTATAGTTTAAAATTACACTTTTGTTCCTTCATATCCGAGTTGTCTGTTGTATCTTTGAGCCGCTTGTTTATCCAGAGATAATAAGGCTGCGGTTCGGGTCGAGATTATCATAGTTCTAGAGTGTCAATTCCGTAGCAATCAGTCCGCTTTGACGCTGGTGTTGGGAGATCTTGATCTTTGGGATTCGTGGAGTCGGTTCTTTTGATGAGTTCCTTGTGTGCCGGACCTCGTCCCGGGGCGCCAGCCCTTCAGCCATTCTTGGGCCTCCTCAGGTGTGTCAAAGAACCACGTTTTTCCTTCTGCCTCGACTCGGAGCTTCGCCGGGAAAAGCATTGAATATTTAAGTTCCCTGGACCGGAGCTCTTTCTTGATCTCTAGGAAGCATCGTCTTTGCTTGGTTACTGACGCTGTATAGTCTGGGTAGAACGTGATGGTGCTGTTCTCTAGCCGGATTGGTGGTGCTATTCTTGCTGCCTGTAGAATGGCGTCCCGGTCTCGAAAATTGAAAATGCGTGCCAGTATTGGTCGGGGGGGGGCACCAGGGCGTGGTCTCCCCCCAGGCACACGATGAGCTCTTTCCACGGACAAGAAGCTGGACAAACCCCGCGGCTGTAGTTGGTTCTGGACTAGATCTTCCACAAAAAGGTCCAAAGCCGGTCCCCCCGCTTTTTCGGGCACACCAATAATGCGGACATTATTGCGTCTGGACCGGCCTTCGTGGTCATCGAGTTTGACCAGGATGAGTTTGTTCTCGGCTTCCAGGTTACGTACTTGTCGCTGTAATGCGGCCGTATCCGAGGCGAGAGTCGTCGTTGTGGACTCAACCTCCGTGAGTCGGTGCGACAATTTGGAAAAGTCCGCCCTTATTAGTGAAATATCTGTTGATATTGTACCGATAGTAGATTGCACTTGTTGTAGGGCTGCCATTAGGTCTACCAGCGTGACTGCGTTGGGATCTTTAAGTGCCGGGGCTTCAGCTTGAGCCGTGTCGGTAAGGGTCTTGTTCCCCTGGTCTTTGCTGTACAGGAACTTATCCAGTTTGCCAGCCGGTGCGGCCCTTGGTCCACGGCCCCCCATTTCGCACCACTCCGCCGGGGACGTTACACCAGGGTCACAGGGAGGGGGGCGCTATTCACCGCCGCCTGCCACGTGCGATGTTTCACGCGCGGCCTTTCGGATTTCACACCCTCCTCACCTGCGGTGTCGAGCCAGTGCGATTATGCTGCAGTTGTGCGCTCCCGCGCTCTCCGCCGGTCAAGGGGTGGGGGCGATGTCGCCCGTCGACGTGGAATGTACTCCTGCGCGGCAGGTATTGGGGATATGATATGAAAGCGCTAGTTGTAGCCGGCTCGCCCTTTTAAGCAACCTGAGGCGGGCCCTGTCACGATCGTATACCGCAATGCAGGGGGCTCATGGCCAGTTCTTTCCCCTCGACAACTGTATTCAGTGGTAGGGCGTGTATGGCTTGTCTGCCTTAAATTCTCGCTGGGGGTGCCTCCACTGTTTCTTTTCACCACTTAATTGCGCCCGTCCTGCGCCGTCCTCTCCATTGCGATCAAAGGTCGGCCTACACGGCCATCCCAGGCCAGAGGCTGCAGAGTACCCTGCCTCCAGCCGCGGGTGCAGCCGATTTACTTTCCCCACAGGTTGTTTCGCGCCGCGAGTAGCGGCCGACCGCCGCTCAAAGTTTCGGGCCCCCCGCCAGAACCAGACACCGCACCTCACCGTCCGCTGCACTCATCTGTTCCGCTGTGGGTCTGGTGTGCCAGTCATGTCGGCTTTGTGCGACTTTGTTCTCGGCGCCGCCGGTCTGTTGCCAATTGCGGGTTAAGGATGTACGCAAGTCCCCGGCTTCGGTTCACGTCTGTAGGCCGCCGTGCGTCACTCTTCAGATCTCGGCATCTGTCGGTCCTACAGAGTTTCGGAAGGTCTCCGTCTGTTGCACAGAGATTCCGGTTTCCGCACCACTTGGGGTCGGTTGTTAAATGTCCGGAGAAATGAGCGGATTTGCTGGGAAGGCTCCCTCGGTCACGGAGCTCTCTCAGGCCGCGGCCATATTGCTCGGCTGCTAGCCACGCCCCTCGATTGAGCATTCTTGGTATGGAATTCTAGGGGCCAAGTAGCCTAGAAATCACCATTGCCAGAAATAGATAGATTTGGTTTGGGGATAGGAGAACCCCTCATAGGAGGAAGAAGGCATCCTTAGCAGCTGCATTGACTAAACTTGACTTGTAGGGACTAAAGCTCAAGGAAAAGTGAATGTCAGCAGGTACACATAGGTTGCACACAAATATACCTCTTTATTACGCTTGCCGTCACCCCGCATGTTGTTACAATGCGATCGTTACAACGACCGCGTTGTAACAACGCATACCATTATCCCGCAAGTCGTAACAACGACTTGCGGAGGGGGGCGCTGGATGTTGGAATAGTATAATTTACTATTACAACTTCAGTCTGTGCGGACAGTAGGCAAGGTGTTGGATTTTAAATCCAACACCTTCTCCCCCTCCGCAAGTTGTTGTTATGCCTTGCGGGGTAATGGTATGCGTTGTTACCACGCGGTCATTGTAACTGACCGCGTTGTAACAACATGCGGGGTGACGGATTCGTAGTAAGGGCTGTTTACTGTTGCACACCATGTGGACTGAAATTGGAGCATACTTGAAGCAGTTGAATGAGATACCTGAGAGAGGAGAAGGATTTAATGGGTCAGTGAGCAGAGTCTCTGGTATCAACAGCTGGATTTCCTTCAAGCAGTTTACTACTTGCTGTTGTTCCTCAAACTCCTCTGTCAGTATATATTATTCTGTATGCAATTCTCTTGTAGTTGATGCCTGATCAGGCGGGATACTAGGATGATGGTCAGCAAAGGCATCCAGGAGTGGACGAGGATGAGCAAGAGGGCTGATTTTCGATTGATGGCCTAGTATCAGAAAAGATGGATCCTAGTTTGACTTGCTGGGTAAGATTGGTAAGAAATGATGAAAGTACACACACCACCAGATCTAGAGAACAAAGCAAGGCGCTCCACCAGCACGCAGCACGCAGCTCCCCGCCGAGTCTCCACTAGTAGGACCCTGCAGGCATGGCTATGGTCCCAAGTGGAGAAAGGTTCCTCAATGATATTTAGCAGCATGGCTAAAACCTGACATAAGTCACTCAACGGGTAGTTGTTTTCCTGCCAGGCCTAGAGTTGGGAGGTTACAATTGTTTCTTATCACTTAGCAGTGAAAGGGAGCACGCAATGGCTCTGTACTTGGTCAGTGCGTACATGGTAGTGCCTTAACTAGCTATCAGTGATTATTGCATAATTACAATAGTCAGATACAATTACCATTGATAGGCACCTGGCGGTGAACCGGACATATTAGGTTGATTGCATTTGGTTCCAGATGTTTGCGAGGAAGGGTGATATTGGGAAGGAAGATACGAGCTTCCTCTGTCTTTTTCTTGAGCCAGGTAAATTTACCAAGAGGCCTGTGTCATCACCGTCTCCCTCTGCAGGTACAGAGTGGGTGAAGAGTGACTTAGGGGTCTGATCTGGAGGAAATACAATGTGGATTAGAAGACATAGGATTTAGTGTGAGGGAGAGATGGGGATAGGAGTGGTGGAGTCCAGTATGGGCGGCTAGGATCAGGGATTTACTGTGGAAGGGAAGTTGATGAAGGGGCGGTGGGGTAGTAGTAGTGGAGTCTGATGTGGCATAGAGAGGCCAGGGTAGGAGAGGTGAGAGTAAATGGGATTGATTTGTTGTGAGAGGGATGGATTTGAAAGTGATGGGAGAAAAGGACTGGGGGGAGGGGGATTAAGAACAATTGGGGTTGGGGGTTGTTGTGGGGGGTGGATGCGGGAGTGATAAGCGAGCAGGAAGCTGGAGGGCGGTGCAGGAGTGGCATTGGGATTAGGGATTTGTTGTGAGGAGGGAGGGATGAAAGAGTAGTGTTGGCAGTGCTTAATTTGAACCAGTGGTTTCCGGTGCTCGGCACAGCCACTTAATTATTAACACTGGGGCGTGTGACAGTCTGCAACAAGGTGGTGCTGTCTGGCTAATTCAGAGAGGACCACCACAACAGTTTAATTAATTATTAATTCAATGTACATTAAAACGGACTATTCCCTGCCGCCCAACACATTCTTATAGCTTTGGGGGCCTGAATAGTGCGAACTGTCACGCTTGTAAGGAGTGTGTTGGTTGGTAGATGGGTTGTTACTATCATCGCCAGCATGGCAGGGGTGGTGCAAGCTGCTGCGGCCTCCTCACGAGAGCCCCGGGACTTACTTTTTTTTTTACAAACTAAGCACTGGGTGTTGGCAAGCACCGGTCTGCCGTGGGGCAGAGGGTGGATGAGGAGAGATGGGTTCAATGTTTCTGAAGTGAGTGGTGAAATTGGAGACGCAGTGACGGAAGTAGGGGGCTTGGGTGTGGGGGAGTTTGATAGATGAGGGAAGGTCTTGAGTGACACAGGGTGGTGCGAAAGGGACATGAGGGGCAGGGTGAGGACAAGAGATCTACTGTTGTTGGGTGGGACGAGTGTGGGCTTGTGTGATGCAGGGTCATGAAGTCATCCATATTTGGGTATAGGGTGACAGGGGTGATTTGAAATTTGGAGCTGGCGTAGGGAGATAAAGATAGCGGTTATTGGAAAGCCAGAGTTTTTGTGTGGGAACAGAATGACGTGGATCGGCGTTTATCGGGTGAGTGAAGAGGCTGTTGGAGAGGAGGGGCTCGGGTGGGGGGGCGCTATGGATAATAAGGCTCAGGTAAGGAGGGATTGTGTGCTAGAGAGTCCTGGTTCTGGGGTAGGGGGTGCTTGAAGGAGAGTAGGGATGCATTGCAGAGCAGGGTGAGTCCTGTTATATGAACGTTCCCCATATTTAAGCCTCTGTCCACAGCCTCACCCACCCCCTTCCTAAACCAGGAGTTCGAGTTGCCGATTAATGAGTGAAGCAAGGAATGGCACACTGCAGACACGCCGAGGAGCCCCCCCCCCCCCTTTCCGCACACACACGCACACACTTGTCTCACTCCTGCTGGTGGTGGTGAGGGGGTGGTTCTTTCAGCAAGCTCTGCTTTAAGGTTCAGAGACTTCACAATTACCACTGATAAATGTTTTAGAGTTCCCATGGAAACCAGCGTGCCTGTAACTCACAGGGCTGCCTTTGTGCGAAGCTGTGACAGGCCGCGAGCTCTGCCAGTGCACCTCGCTTGTGAACTGCAGCATCTCTGCGATTCTAATAGGGGGACCCGCACAGACACCACTCTGTTCATGCACCTCCGTTGTGAGGGGCGTGCAGCGGACCCTGTTTTTCAACCACCAGATTCCGCTAGCCACTCTGTTAATGTACCTCTATTCTGACTTGCTGCACG
Source organism: Calotriton arnoldi (assembly GCA_963921515.1). Classification (NCBI taxonomy): domain Eukaryota; kingdom Metazoa; phylum Chordata; class Amphibia; order Caudata; family Salamandridae; genus Calotriton; species Calotriton arnoldi. Next base: position 201,807 of record CAWUFW010016848.1, read on the forward strand.
TTGAGGAAGTGTGATCCACACACTGTTCAGACAATTTTAAATTTTAATAATTTAATAATAATGCTGTCTTGGAGCACACCCTGCCATTGCAGTACTTTTATCGTGGCACCCGTTCTGTTAATGCACCTCAGTCAGTCCTGACTTGCAGCACACCCTGCTTCTCCAGTACTGGGGATGGGAACCGTACAGACCTGCCCCAGTGCATCATAGTTCTCAACACTTAACCCCTGCTGTTCTCTGACGGGGACCAAAACACAGCCAAGACCAAGGAGGCATCAAACTTGGATGGTATTTTATAAGAATACATTGATGACGTCATTCGGATGCAATCTCTTATTTATCTGTGATGTCAGGCGTGCTGTGACGTATTATGGCATCTGTAACGGACTAGTCGCGGAGTGTGGGTTGAATCTTTATTGAGGGTCAGTGTAGACTGCAGAGTAGTGCATAGGGTGACCAACTGGCATGGGTGCAAATTCAGGACAGTGAGTGTAAAAATTCAGGACAAGGGGTTAAAATTCAGGACAAAAATTCAGGACAGGAGGTCAAAATTCAGGACAAAACTTTGGGACAAAAGGTAAGTTTTACAGACACATCAGAGGAGGTCGCGCAATAGTATATAAGTAAATAGACAACCAACATAAGTACAAGTCAAAATAAGTTTATATTAGGTTGAGATAATTGTGCACTTCACAGTTTTGCGCGCAGCTTTGAGCAACTGTGCAGGTCTTTTTGTGGTATTTCATATGATCGTGATCTATTTATATGGTTACTGCACTGGGTGGTCCAGTCTGATATTTAGTTTACAGTTCATGGTCCTGAGAAGGCATGTTTGGTGAGAGAAGTGGTCGGGATGATCTGCTCGGATAGACTTTGTTACTAGCATCTCATATCTGAGTGCCATTGTGAGATGTAAAGCAGCACGCATAGAATGCAGCTAATTGGTACCTGCAGTGCTGGACTAGAATGCTCTTTTCACACTCACTTCTTGTAATTGGCATGATTCGCTTTTGTTGGCTCTTAGCAGTGCATGCTGGTCCCTGTAGTCTCTTCCCGGGCGCTGTAGTCATGTCCTTAACATTTCAGGCATGATTCATTGTCTCTGTATAATGTGTGTGAAATGTAAAGTGAGCTGACTTCCAACATTGGTAGGAGTGCCGCTGTAAAAGAAATTAAACAAGTGAGAGGGGCTATGGAAAGATAAGGGGCACCCTTGGAGGATGGCAGTGAGGAAATCCGTGGAGAAGGAGGTCATTGGGAGGTGCCAACAGACTGTCACACTGGGCGCCACCAGTGCTAAAGCCAGCCCTGGTTGGGAGTTATCTGAAAGAATTTTTAGGGCCCTTGGCAAGACCTATTTGGGGACCGCCTGTTTGGAACAACATTACGTTTTTACTCATTTTCAGATAAATCAAGCCCCCGTGAGTTGCGGGTTTGAGAGAGCGGATGTCTAGAGAGGGGAGAGAGGCAGAGAGAATAATCAGGGGCTTATTTACAAGCCCATTACGCAGCCGGTACGCCACTTTAAAAATGAGAAAAAGTGACGCACCCACTGCGCAAAGGGCTTGTAAATAAGCCCCTTAGTATTTACTGGTTTGAGAAGTAGGGAGAGATGCACTGTATGCCTTTTCATGGCGGCGTTGCCGCCATGGAAAGGCTGATCACGCCTACATCATGATATGGTTGGCGGTGTCTTGCAGACACCGCCACCATATTATGGCCCTTTCCGCCCGGTCGACAAGTCGACCGGCGGAGCGCGGCGGACGGTCTTTCCGTCCGCCGCGGACCCCCAGCCATCCTAATATGGCGGGGGTCACTGAAGCATGGATGGCAGGCGGATTGCCCCCGCCGGGCCAGCGGTGGCTACCGCCGGCCCGGCGGGGGTGATCCGCCCGCCATCGTAATAGGCCCCCAGAGTACGGTGCCAGCACAACCCTTGATTTCGGCCCTGATTGGTATATATTTTCTTTGATAGAGAAATGCCATCACTAATTTAAATTCTTATCCAGGTGTCAGTGTAGAGCATCTGTATTGCTTTTAAAAGGCATGGAGGCGTATGCCCCAAAATAACATTCCAAAGAAGGTTGCGTTGCACACAGTCGAATGTGTACTTGAAATCCACAAAGCACAGATAAGTCTGTTGGTTACTTGTTGTCATCTTGTCGATTATAATCGAGTGCCAAGATATTTGTGGATGTGTCTGTACCTTGTGGAAAGCCATTCTTTAGGAGGGTGATGAGCCGGTCATTTTTGGGATGTTGCTGGTCCTCTCCTTTCAAAAATCGGGCTATTTATAGAACCCTTTCAAGATTGCAGGACACGGTTTAAAACCCTCATCATTTTATTAGCTCAGAAATTAGGGTTAAGGTGAGATTAATTTTATACAGGCCTGTTCTGGTGGCTTAGTGGACTAATACGTCCACTGCAGGGGCTTGTGTTTGACCTCATGGTCACAGGTTCTAATCCTGGAGGGTCCATTCATCCTTCTGAAATAGATAAAATAAATGCCACTGAGTTGGGTAACAAAAAAATCTGTTATTCAGTGCAAAGATACCCTTGGGTGAACGTGCACTTTCCAAATACATGTGTTATGCTACAGTGCCTGGTGGATGTCATTTGGCCTTGGAGCTCCATTGCATCGACTCTCCAGTGTCACCTTGTGTATTTGCCATTGAGTGAAAATTAGAGTTTCATCCCCATTGGATCGCCTCATATTGGTTGTTGAGGTTACACTCACTAGCCCAACCTCAGGATTTGCATTTTCTTCTGCGTCCTGTGGTGGTTCAGCAGGAGTGAAAGGGTCGTTCACACTGTGCCACTCTTTACACAGTTACACCTCAGAAGCTGACAAGTGATGCTCTATATGCCAGGAGATCTTTTGAAGTATTTTTGCTTCAGGTATATTGCGGGTGTGCCCTTTATTAACCGTTCTTAGTTGCACCTGATCTCGTTTTTCTCTTGCTATCTTATTAAGGACTAGTTGTATTTTGGTGCGCAGTCTCGGAGCTACTCCTGCCCCAGAGTTATAGGACTGGCAGTGTCCTCCTGTTTGGCTGAAATGCACACCTAAGTAGTGTGCCCATCTTGATTCGGTAATGTTTGAATTGTTTACATTATTTAGGTCATTCACCAGTTTCCAAACATCCATTGAGTTTGCATTCCTGCTGAGATATAAAGACTTTGCTAAGGTAGCCTGTTCTGACAGCCGTCTTTCCTCCCGCAGAAGCTTCCAGTAGGCTTTTTAGGACTTCACAGGTTTAGTTGGAATGCGGAATTATTTGGGTGCTGTCGCAAGTTCTCTGGCCTTTGTTGAATTTCCTCTTTGCTACTAAACATGAGAGGAATCAGAAATATGCTTCTTACTTACCGATTACTAAATGTTAGTACCTTCCGTCTGCTTGTGAGGAAAATACAGTTTTCCTTTTCTTGTCAAGAAGATGGACGCTGCCCCAGAGGCCGGGCGTGCGCTATACAAATATACATAACATTATATGTTACAATTTCATATGAGTCAACTCGTAAGGAACACTAATTGTATTTATGTGCCGAAAACGAAAGGCTCGAAACGTGCTCTGCACATCACGCTTCAGAAGTACTGTGGCTGGGTACCCTAAAGCTGTTCTGATTGGCCCTGAAGCATCAGGTCCAATAAGAACAGTCCTGCAGTGGACCAGCGAGCTCTAGGATTGGCTGATGGCTTTCAAGCCAATCCTAGATAGCTTTGTTTGTTCTCCTAAGCAACTTTTGGTGATTCAAAGGCTCCAAATGATTAGCTGTCACCCAACAGAAGTTAAAATTACGGACAAATGGCGTCCGTTAAAGAATCCTTCACGGACAACGGACAGACGGCCGAAATTACGGACTGTCCGTGAAATTTACGGACGGTTGGTCACCCTAGTAGTGCAGGGAGCTGCTGCTAGGTCTGAAGTGGCCGGATGCCACGCAGTAACGCGCACGAGACAGTAAATGTGGGGCGCGCCTAGCGCCCCCTTGCGCCAGTGCACATGTGAACTGCTTGCAACAGGGAAAGTGGGTGCCACTTACAGGAGGTTCCCCGAGAAGATGACCCCCATTTTCAAATCAACTCTCTGGCTTCGCATAGTGTGCGTGATGATGTTGATACGTTTCGTTTACGTCTTCTTATCGCGTGTGTGTGTGCGTGTGTGTGCATCAGAGGCGCAACTAGAGCCACATTTCGGGGCGGGGGACGCTGCTAAAAATTTCGGGGGGGGGGCTAATTCTTCCAGCGATAGTCAGAGTGGAGATGCAGAGGCTCAAGAAGGGGTGAAAAAACAACAAAGCCTCGTTAGCAAGTAAATGGTCTTTTAAAGACCTGTGAAGTACTCGGGTGCGGCTGTGTGTGTGCCCAGGACGCTGTCTCAGCCCGGGCTGCCACACACGACGGGGGAGGGGGGTAATGGGGGGGAGGGCTGAAGCCCTTTCAGCCCAATGGGCGTTGCGCGCCTGGTTTGTATATATACTGTCATCCACTGAGATTATGAGATGAGCTTCGAGCCCCCGATTTATTAGGTCTCGCCTGAGCCAGCGCGCATGCGCTGCCCTGCGATGCTTCTAGTAAGGACCTCCAACTGGGACCACACGCTCGTGCGTGTGTTTTTTTTTTCCTCACACGCTATTGGCCTTTGCGTGCGTCTCTCTAAGAAAGACAGCACGCAATTGGCCAAAGGCGGGTGCATGTCCCGCCTTCTCTCTCCCCTGGCCTAGGGAGCTCGGGAGCGAGCGTCCGCGTCACTCGCAGGCACCCACATATGTTTTGTTGCATGCTTCAGCGCAAAAGCTCCCCGCCTCCATTTTTTAAAATAACTTCACACTATTCAGCGCGGCGCCCATTTCAGGAGCGCCGTGCTTTCAACTTTAAAGCCCCATCTCCCCATAGGGTGCCCTCCCTCCCACCACCAAACACAGGCTGCCTATGGAACTCTCATCCCACCCCTGCTGCAATGCAATAGGTCTCGCGTAAATCGGAGACCTATTGCATTGCAAATGCTTTTTTTAAATGTTGTTTTCCGCCTCCCCGCGTTGTAAATAAACTTCTGAAAGGCTCTGATGAGAGCCCCTCGTCCTTACTTTTTTATGTTGTTTTCCGCCTCCCCGCATTGTAAATAAACTTCTGGAAGGCTCTGATTCCAGGAAACTCGGGGGTTGAGGGGTTATTGAGACATCCCCCCTCCCCTCTCCCAGTCTGCCGTGGGCCTTTGTGTGAACAAAGGTTAAAGTTCTCTTCATTAGCCTGCTCCCTCCCACCCGGAGTGTGGGGTGCAAAGAGGGTGGTGGTAGTTCCTTACTTTAATCTGATGTTTTGGGTACATTACACCACACCCAGCGCCACAAACTCTGAAAACACTCGTGTCAGGCTCTACAAAAGAGGAAACGCGGGTTGCCTTTTACAAACATTATCTCGTTTTGCTTCCTGACATTGTCAATTCGACCGTTTTCCAGCCCACCGTTACAGCGTGTTATGTTTGTTTGCAAGATGAGTTAACAGGCAGTTGGGTTACCAAAGTAGATATCATTAGATACGTCTCAGTACTGCAGTGCAAGGGCTTCTGATAACTTATCCCCATTCATTTTATGGCCTCTTCTGTATTTGGTATTGCCCTGAACTGGAGAACAACAAAGTGTCGGCAGACTGTAGGCTCTGTTCTTAGCAGAAACTTGTCATCATCCAGGCTTCCATTGCTTTGCCATTTCCTTCTCCACCTGGGGACACACTGTTTTGCAGTTTAATATGGTCGAACGTGGCCTAGAGGCTTTAGAACATGTTACATAAGCACCAGCATACCTTGCAAGAGGATATATATATTTTTTTGCTGTACATGAAGTGTTTTGCCCAGAATCGCAGGGGTGGAGCCGACGCCGGGGTTCAAACCTGCTTCCCAAGTTACAAAATTGGCAACTCTGGCCTTTAGGCCACGTCTCCCCACGACTGTGAGAACTGGTACACCGTTGTGACTACCGATACCCAGACTTGTGGTTATTTTCTTTTCAGTAGATGGTATCCTTTCCTCCTGCTCCCTCCTCTTTTCCTGAGTAGGAGTCACATGATTGGGTTGTGTATAGCTTACTGTTGCAGCATTGTATGGCATCGGTACGTGTGAAGCGTTTATCTAACTGAGGAACATCAAAACATGATCACCCCTCTAAAAGGGCTGGTATAAGGTTAAGAAGGGTGGACTATTTTCTGGTCAGAAAATAGGAGACAATGTTACATCGAAACCGTCTTTGCTTTTGCCTGTGGTTGATAAAGTACATATTAAATGCACTTTGGGCTTAGAAGAAACTTAGATTCAGAGTTTGCTATATACGAGCAAAATAAACATAAAGTTCGCTAGATTTTTTTAAAGCATTTTTATTTCCTAAGTGCATACAATCACATGCAACACAAGCAGATAGAAAACAAGCATTGGCATAGCCAATAGGTCTCGCCTTTGGGACCTTATAAGTGTTTAGTTTTCCAGCACAATATCCTTGGTGCAACAACATCAACTGTTGCATGGCTAAACACTTATAAGGTCCCAAAGGCGAGACCTATTGGCTATGCCAATGCTTGTTCCGTTTTGCTGTTGGTTCTTTGAAAGGCCTTACATTCTGCCATAGCATCGCTTCTCCTTACCCACCACAGTTTTCACCTTTCATCATTCTAGACCGAACTACAGGAAGCGTTAGAATTCTCACCGACCAGAGCATCTGATTGGCAGCTGCGACTTGGGTCAAGGGTTGTGTCAGACACACGTCTGGCGCAACATCCCAGAATGCACCCGGATAGACTGCACATGGAATGTATTTTTCGGTGCCCTCGGCAATCTTCTGTCAGTGATGAGTGTAACTATATCTATCAGAGATATGCCCCTCTTTTTTATCCAAGGGGTGCAGGAGGGTGGTCGGATGAGGTAGTGATGGGCGGGGCCGTCTAGCCGGACCTCAACAAGTTAAAGGTGGCATTTCAGGTGTCCATGAACTCAGATGGGTCACATGCCAGCAATGCACCAGATCTAAAAAAAATGTCTGAAAGTCTTTATGAAATTAATACTATTGCCCCGTGTTAGAAATGGGGGCAATAGTAGTCAGTAGTAGTAGTCAATGCTTCTAGTCAGGGTAAGGGGGATACACTCCTAAAATAACCCCTGCTCACCCCCTTGGTAGCTTGGCACGAGCAGACAGGCTTATCTCAGAGGCAGTGTGTAAAGCATTTGGGAACACATACAGTAACACAGTGAAAACACTACAAATGGACACCACACTAGTTTAGAAAAATAAGTAATCTTTATCTAAACTCAAAACAAGCCCAAACGACAAAAATCCACAATACAGTAATAAAAATATGACGTTCAGATGGTAGAAATAGTTCAGTTCAATGCAAGTTGTAAACGCGACACTTTTCTCAAAAGTACCTTAGATGCGTCACGCAAAGCAAACAAAATGGCTGCAGGGAAGGTGATGCGTCTGTTCCTTACACTCAGGGGAGGTGATGCGTCTGTTCCTTACTGCGGCGCAGGGGAGGTGATGCGTCAGTTCCTTACTGCGTGGGGAGTTGATGCGTCTGTTTCTTACTGCGGACCCCAAACAATGCGACAGTCTTGGCACCTCGATGCGATGCGTAGATCCGGTACGATGCGTGTCTTCGTGCAGCCGCACAGCAGGCTTGCGTTGGGATCGGTGCGGCGGCAGCGATTTTACGAGTTGCGGCAGGCGCTGCGACGGTTTCTTCGGCGATGCGTCGGAAAACCAGTGCGGATGCGACACGCTTCTTCGGTGTTGCGTCGATTTCCCAGCTTCGAGAGACAAACAGCCTCCAGAGGTCCTAAACAGCAGCAGGCACCTCTTTGCAGGTTTGGAATTCCCAGCAAGGGAATTCAGGGGGGCTGGTGGTGAAGTCTTTGTGTCCCTGAGACTTCAGAACAGGAGGCAAGCTCAGTTTCAAGCCCTTGGAGATCTTCCTCAAGATGACAAAGCAAACAGCAAAGTCCTTTTCTCTTTTCCTCGGCAGCAAGCAGCCACTGCAGGCCAACCCCAGACAGCAAACAGCACAGGGGCAGTATTCATCCTCAGCTTACCGGCTCTTCTCCTTGGCAAAGGTTTCTCTTGATTCCCAGAAGTGATCTAAAAGTCTGGGGTCTGGGACCCTCTTTTTATACACCAAAATCCTTTGTTCTCTGAAGGCAGAGAGTGTCTGTACCCAACCAAAACCAGTTCTGTGGGGCACTTTGCAAGTGCACAACAACCTCCATTGTCAGTGTGAGCCCTGGCTTCAGACACACCACAGGGAGGCGGAGCCGTCATTGTGGAAGGCAGGCACAGCCCTATTCAGGTGAAGGTGCTGCTCCTCCCACCACTCCAAATGCAGACCAAGCCTATTCAGCCCAGCCCTGACTCATCAGACTTCTGGAGCCACTGCCCTGCTCCAGCCCCTGTCATCCAAAAACCAGACATGCAATTCACAAATCTAGCAGAGGCACACTGGATGGTTAGGCAAGAAAATACCTACTTTCTAAAAGTGGTAGTTTCAACCACAGAATGTATAAATCACCCTCACTAAAAGATGCACTTTAACATTCTGAGTTCAGGCATACTAAACTTTATTTTCCCATCTTGTTCCCAGGGTCAGTTATGTTTATAAGTTGTTATAAACAAACTCCCCATTCTGGCCTATGGGAACAGACATCCTTTCAATAGTGAAAAACAAAATTGGCAGTATTTCACTATCAGGATATGCCACACACATCAGGGCATGTCCTACCTTTCACATACAATGCACCCTGCCCACAGGGGTACCTTGGGCCTACCTTAGGGGTGACTAACATGTAGAAAAGGGAAGGTTTAGGGACTGGCAAGTGTGTGCACTTGCCAAGTCGACATGGCAGTCCCAGACTGCACACAGGCTCTGCAATGGCAGGCCTGAGTCACATTTTACAAGCTGCTTCTGTGGGTGGCACAATTAGTGCTGCAAGCCCACCAGCAGCATTTGATTTACAGGCCCTGGGCACACACAGTGCACTGTACTAGGGTCTGACAAGTAAATCAAATATGCCAATCATGGAATTACTAATCCATAACATCAATTTACAAAGAGAGCATATGCACATTAGCACTGATCAGCAGTGGTGAAATGCCCAGAGTCATAAAACCACCAACAACAGGTCAGAAAAAATACAAGAGGAAGGCAAAAAGTTCTGGGATGACCCTGCAAAAAGGGCCAAGCCCAACACAACCCCCTTCCAGCCTAAAGCCAGGGTAGACTAATCAATACCTTGATAGGCTTCCCTGGTTGGGGCGATAGAACATGGACCCTGGCCCGCAACTGCAGGGCATACTCCAGTTCTACGCCAATCTGAACCCATTTGGTTCCCTCTGTCCATACTCTCAGGGCCCACTAAGCTAACCCATGGGGAACCCTTCTCCTCACCTGTGGACACCATCTGTGCAGCACCTAACCTTAGCTTGCTCACAGGTGTGTCCCAACAGATAGACAGTACCCACATGGCCAACACAGAGGTGTGGCCCAGCCCACCCCCGGGGTGTGACTCCTGTCCCCCTCCCAGGGGCAACTCTGTCCACCAGGATAGCAAGCCACAGTGGCCACTGACAGCTGTCAGTGATGAGAACCAGGCCCCAGGCCTTTCATGGTTCTCCAACCTCTGTGGCATAAGAGAGCGGGGGCAGTAGCCCCAGGTGCCTGGCACCCTTGGTCCACTCTCCCTCCTGTCAGGTCAGGTATGACATCCTGACACTGACCCACCAGCCCCAGGCCTGTACCCGGCAGCTGGACAGAAGACTGGGGTGGGCTTTCCCACACCCGGTCCTCCTCCTCGGGGCTCTGCACCCTCCCACCTGGAGCGGTACCCCATTCCAGAATTGTCAGGGCACCTGTGGCAGGTGTCCTGCACAATTCGCCCACCAGTTCAGGGGTTCTATCCTGCAACTGGGATCCCAGCTTAGGGTCTGTACCCTTAGACTGGGCAGAGATCATGGGTGAGGCTGCCCTCTCCCCGCCCCCTTTACTGGGGCCCTGCACCCTCCCACCTGGAGCGGTGCCCCCAGATGACAAACCGGTAGGGGCACTGTTAGCAGTTGCCCCCTCCTCCAGGTCAGGGGGGACACCCTGAACCTGGCCCTCCAACCCAGGGTCTGTACCCTTAGGCTGGACCTGTGCCTGGCAACCCAGGACTTCCGGGGGAGTACACCAACCCCCCCCCCACACTGGAAAGACACCCCTCTGGAGTTGTGTCAGAGTCTGCCTGGTGCAGGTCTCCAGCCTCCTGTCCACCTGACAGAGCATGAAGACCTCCCAGGCCAGAAGTGGCTTCACCAGGGTCAGTCCTGGGGTGCTCTGTCCTCAGAGCTGGCAACCCCTGATCCACTGGTCCTTCCACTGGGGACTGCGTCCCCCTCTCACCCCTCTCTCTGGACTCATGCACCCTCCCCACTGGAGCGGTGCGGCCAGACACCAGAGCTGGTGGAATGCTGGTTACAGTAGTCTCCCCCAGCTCAACTGACACCTTGGGATCCCCCCCAGGGGATGGCCTCCCGGTAAAGACTAGGCCCCCCTCCTGGTGTTCACTCATGGAACCAACCAGGCCTTGGGCCTGGGTTTCGGGCACCTCGGGACACCGTCCACTCCTACTCCTTCTCCTTTGAGACAGGACATGGGACCCTACACCCCTCCCACTACTCTGGGACCTATCTGGGCTACCACCACCCTCCCCTACCTCACTTGGTTGGGGAAAACCTGAGCCACCTCCTTGGCCCAGATGCCTCTTCAGACCCTCTGGAATCCACCAAAAGGTCCACCTCCAGTGTGAACTCCCTGGGGTCAGAGAACTCACACTCCACCAGGCGTTGGCATAGCTCTGGAAAACAGGGACTTAAAATATGCTCTCCACGAATTGAATCATACAACCCCACACAGGATTTAACCAAGCTATCCTTTGCCTTACCATCCAGTGCCTCGCACACGTACCCCACACCACTCTCCTGAGATTGGCAAGACAGTGTCTGACTGTCTCTGTCACTCAACCCACACTCTTCTGGGCGGTCTCCACACTCACACACCAGGACTTCTACCATTGGGGAACCCCTCTCCCTGCACCTGTCATCTAGAGTCAGTAGAGTGTCCCTCCCACCACTAGGACTATGAACCCCTGTGCCAGTTCCCCAATCCACCTCAGGGACACTGCACACCACTGGAGCTACCTCATATCCTTGAACCCCCTGGTGTATGCTAACCCCCTCCTTCAAGTCAGGAGCAACATCTCTGGGTGTGTGTACTGCTCCCTCAGCACTAGATAAGTCAATTTTGCTGCCACCATCTGAGCTGGACTCCACCTCCAACCCAGTCAAGCTCACTTCCTGAGCTACACACATTTCTTTTTCAGCTAAGGCTCGCTCTATCTCCTCGCACTCCCGGTCTAGCTGCCTCAGCCTCCGGCCACGAGCACGAATCCGATTCCTCTCTTCACGAGCCAATCTTTCCCAAAATGTTTCCTCCTCAGGGCCACTGCCCTCTTGGTATTCTGGCTGGGGATCCTCCCCCTCAGATTCCTCCTCAGAGTCATCTGCTAGTGTTGCTTCCCAGCATAGCACCTCATAGCTATGCAGTGCTGCCTCAAGATCCTGCCTTGTGGATCTCCTCTTCACAGGTAGCCCCCTCTCCTTGCAAAATACTTTTAGTTCCCTTATCTTGTAGATATTCAGGTGCCAAAAGATGACTTCCATTTTGACAAGGCCCAACAGGTGCAACAACTAACCAGAGTTCCAATAACCAAATTCCAAAGGGAAACAGGGAAAAATAGTATGTGGTTGCGTAATGGTCTGCACTCTACTAGTAGTGTACACCAATCACTGTATGTAAATCACAAATGCAAGTACAGGATCCTCACCGCTGACCACCAATGTTAGAAATGGGGGTCTCTAGTTGGCAGAGGTAGGTACCTTTGTCCAAATAGGGACCCTTGCTTCTAGTCAGGGTAAGGGGGATACACTCCTAAAATAACCCCTGCTCCCCCCTTGGTAGCTTGGCACGAGCAGAAAGGCTTATCTCAGAGGCAGTGTGTAAAGCATTTGGGAACACATACAGTAACACAGTGAAAACACTACAAATGGACACCACACTAGTTTAGAAAAATAAGTAACTTAATCTAAACTCAAAACAAGACCAAACGACAAAAATCCACAATACAGTAATAAAAATATGACTTTCAGATGGTATAAATAGTTCAGTTCAATGCAAGTTGTAAATGCGACACTTTTCTCAAAAGTACCTTAGATGCGTCACTTGACGCGAAGCAAACAAAATGGCCGCAGGGAAGGTGATGCGCCTGTTCCTTACACTCAGGGGAGGTGATGCATCTGTTCCTTACTGCGGCGCAGGGGAGGTGATGCGTCAGTTCCTTACTGCGTGGGGAGTTGATGCGTCTGTTTCTTACTGCGGACCTCAAACGATGCGACAGTCTTGGCACCGCGATGCATCGATCCGGGACGATGCATGTCTTCGTGCAGCCGCACAGCAGGCTTGCGTCGGGATCGGTGCAGCGGCGGCGATTTCTCGAGCCGTGGCAGGCGCTGCGACGGTTTCTTCGGCGATGCATCGGAAAACCAGTGTGGATGCGACACGCTTCTTCGGTGTTGCGTCGATTTCCCAGCTCCCAGCGACAGTCTCCAGAGGTCCTAAACAGCAGCAGGTGCCTCTTTGCAGGTTTGGAATTCCCAGCAAGGGAATTCAGGGGGGCTGGTGGTGAAGTCCTTGTGTCCCTGAGACTTCAGAACAGGAGGCAAGCTCAGAAGCCCTTGGAGATCTTCCTCAAGATGACAAAGCAAACAGCAAAGTCCTTTTCTCCTTTCCTTGGCAGCAAGCAGCCACTGCAGGCCAACCCCAGACAGCAAACAGCACAGGGGCAGTATTCCTCCTCAGCTTATCCGGCTCTTCTCCTTGGCAAAGGTTACTCTTGATTCCCAGAAGTGATCTAAAAGTCTGGGGTCTGGGCCCCTCTTTTTATACACCAAAATCCTTTGTTCTCTGAAGGCAGAGAGTGTCTGTACCCAGCCAAAACCAGTTCTGTGGGGCACTTTGCAAGTGCACAACAACCTCCATTGTCAGTGTGAGCCCTGGCTTCAGACACACCACAGGGGGGCGGAGCCGTCATTGTGGAAGGCAGGCACAGCCCTATTCAGGTGAAGGTGCTACTCCTCCCACCACTCCAAATGCAGACCAAGCCTATTCAGCCCAGCCCTGAGTCATCAGACTTCTGGAGCCAATTAATCAGGGAATTGTAAGCGCGCTACTCACCCGTGAGGGTCTCAAGGCGCTGAGGGGGGGTCCGCAGATCCGTTTAGCCGAAGAGCCAGGTCTTAAGGGTCTTCCTGAAGGTGTTCAGGGAGGGGGCGCGTCTGATGTCTGCCGGTAGCTCGTTCCAGGTCTTGGCTGCAATGTGAGAGAAGGATCTTCCGCCTGCTCTGGCTCTGTGGATGCACAGGGTTTAGGCCAGTGCGATGTTGGAAGATCGGAGGTTTCTTTTGGGTACGTGGAAGTTGATTCTGTCGTTGAGGTATTTGGGTCCGTTGTTGTGTAGGCATTTGTAGGCGTGAGTGAGGATTTTGAAAGTGACTCTTTTCTCCACGGGGAGCCAGTGGAGACGTCGTAGGTATTGGCTGATGTGTTCGTGTCGGGGGATGCCGAGGACGAGTCTGGTGGCGGTGTTTTGTACTGTCTGGAGTTTGCGGAGTAGGGACTTGTTGATGCCGGCGTAAAGTGCGTTTCCATAGTCCAGTCTGCTGGTGATGAGTGCGTGGGTGACTGTCTTCCTTGACTCAGGGGGGATCCACTTGAAGGTCTTGCGGAGGATGCGGAGGGTGTTGAAGCAGCTGGAGGTGACGGCGTTGACCTGTCGGTTCATGGAGAGTGATGAGTCGAGTATGATGCCGAGGTTCTTGGCGTGGTCTGAGGGGGTAGGTGGGCTTCCGAGGGCGGTCGGCCACCAGGTGCTGTCCCATGCAGAAGGGGTGGTACCGAGGACGAGGACTCTGTATTCTCGGCGTTGAGCTTCAGGCAGCTGTTGGTCATCCAGACTGCGACATCTTGCATTCCTTTCTGGAAGTTGAGTTTGGCAGTGGTGGGGTCTTTGGTGAGGGAGAGGATGAGCTGGGTGTCGTCGGCGTAGGATACGATGTTGAGGCCGTGTTGTCGGACGATGGCTGCGAGGGGGGCATGTAAATGTTGAAGAGGGTGGGGCTCAGTGATGAACCCTGTGGGACTCCGCAGGTGATTTTCGTGGGGTCGGAGAGGAAGGGTGGGAGTCTGATCCTTTGGCTTCTTCCGGTGAGGAATGATCGGATCCAGTCCAGGGCTGTTCCTTGTATGCCTGCGTCGTGTAGTCTGATGACTAGTGTGCGATGGGAGACGGTGTCGAAGGCCGCTGATAGGTCGAGTAGGATGAGGACTGCGGAGTGGCCTTGGTCCAGGAGGGTGCGGATGTCGTCTGTGGTGGTGAGTAGGGCGGTCTCTGTGATGTGGTTGCTTCGGAATCCGGATTGGGACGGGTCGAGGACGGCGTTCTCTTCAATGAATCGTGTCAGTTTCCTGTTGACTGTTTTCTCTGCAACTTTGGCTGCGAAGGGGAGGAGCGAGATGGGCCGATAGTTCTTGAGGTCGGTGGGATCAGCTGTGGGCTTATTGAGCAGGGGTCTGACTTCTGCGCGCTTCCAGTCGTCTGTTAAGGTGCCTGTTTTGAAGGTGGTGTTGATGGTGCGTTGCAGTTTGGGTGCGATGGCGGCCACGGCTCTGTGGTAGATGTGAGGTGGGCAGGTGTCGGTGGGGGCCCCCGAGTGGATGCTTTTCATGGTTGAGGCAGTGTCTTCGGCCGAGATCGGTGTCCAGTTGGAGATGGTGGGCTGGCTGGTGTTTCTGGGGGGCGGGGGGCCGTCTGTGGCGCCTGGTGGATGGTCAATGAAGTTGTCGTAGAGGTTTTTGATCTTGAGGTGGAAATAGGTTCCAAGCTTGTCGCAGAGGTCTTGGGATGGGGTGATGTCTGTGGCTTCGCTGCGTGGGTTGGTGAATTCTTGAATGACACTGAAAAGTTCCTTGTAGTTGGTGGAGTTGGCCAGGATTTTGTTGTGGATGAAGTTCCATTTGGTGGCTCTGATCTGGTTGTGGTAGTCCGTCATGGCGTCCTTGTAGGTGGTGTGGTTTTCGGTTGTCTTGGTGTTTCTATAGTTCTTCTCCAGGCGTCTGCAGGTGCGTCTGGCTTCTTGGAGAGCGGTTGTGAACCAGGCGGCTTTCCTGGGGCGTTGTCTGTCGGGGTTGCGTAGCGGGGCGAGCTCATCTGCGCAGTTGGAGATCCAGGTGTGGAGTTCTCTGGCTGCGTCGTTTGCGCTGTTTGCGTCGGGTGCCCAGGTGTGGTTGTCTCGGGTGAGGGTGGAGTTAAGTTGTTCGTCGGTAACCTGGCTCCAGTTCCTTCGTGGTGGGCGTGGGGCTGGTTTGGGTGCCTTGGGTTTGTTGATGGCGAAGTGTACGCAGTGGTGGTCGGTCCATGGCGGCTGCGTTGTGTGGCTGAAATGGACGCTGTTTCCTGCCGCGAAGATGGGGTCGAGGGTGTGTCCTGCTCTGTGGGTCGGTGTGTTGACGAGTTGTTTAAGTCCGATGCTGGCGAGGTTGTCACGAAGGATAGTGGAGTTGGGGTCGCTGGGGTTGTCGAGGTGGAAGTTCAGGTCTCCAATGAGTATGTAGTTTGTTGAGGCGATCGCGTGGGGTGGGATGAAGTCGGTGATGGTGGTGGCGAAGGGTGTTCGGGGGCCGGGGGGTCTGTAGACGAGGGTTCCTCGGAGTGTGGCTTTGGGGGTGGTCTAGATCTTGAAGTGCAGGTGTTCGGCGGAGGGGAAGGTTTTGCTGGAGGTGGTGAGGCGGAGGGTGATCTTGTGGGCGATGGCGAGGCCACCTCATGGGTGGTTGGGGCGGTCTTTCCTCTGGATCTTGTATCCGTCTGGGATGGCGGTGCTGATGTCGGGGGCGGAGGATGCGTTGGTCCAGGTCTCTGTGAAGAAGGCGATGTCGGGCGAAAGAGAGTCGAGTAGGTTCCAGATTTCCATAGCGTGTTTGTGTACGGAGCATACGTTGAGGAGGATGCATTTTAGGGTGTCGCCGGTGCTGGCGTCGGCGGTGTTGGAGGCCGGGGTGGCGGTGAGGGTCTGGCGGCAGTGGAGGCAGGAGAACTGGCTGTGGGTCATGTTCGGTGAGGCCTGTTGGCATTCTCTAAGTCTTCCAGGGTTGAGTGCGAGGAGGGTGGTGGTGTCGTAGCGATGGGTAGTGGGAGGTCCAGGGTTCCTGGCGCTGGCCACGGTCGGGTCGCTGACGGGCGCAGACGGGCTTGCCTTTGGCATGCCTTCGGCGCGCTGGCGGCGCGCCCGCTGCGCAGCGGCCGCCATTAAGTAGCGGAGGTGGGAGGGAGGAGAGGCTGGGAGGCAGGAGCTGGGGAATTCCGGGGAGAAATTCCAGGGGGAAATTCCAGGGGGGAATTCCGGGGGGGGGGAGGGGCCGCAGGGGCAGCAGCGGCAAAAGGCAAAAGGAACAGGCAGGCACAAGAAAATAAAAACAGTGGTGGAATTAGAGCAAGACACAGATGGGCACAATAACAGTGGCACAACAGGGAAAAAATTAAGAAAAAAAACGGCTGAGAAAGGTTACGGTGGTTGGAGGCAGTCTGGTCCCAGTTGGAGCAGGCAGCAGGCGCAGGAGCGGGCAGCAGCCTCGAACCTCCCAAGGAGGAGGTCGGGGTCTGGAGGCAAGAGACTGCATAGCGGAGCAGTGGGGCGAGAGTGGACCTAGACCGAGAGTCAGAGGTCTTACTCTGCCCTGCTCCAGCCCCTGTCCTCCAAAAACCAGTCATGCAATCCACAAACCTAGCAGAGGCACACTGGATAGTTAGGCAAGAAAATACCTACTTTCTAAAAGTGGTATTTTCAAACACAGAATGTAAAAATCACCCTCACTAAAAGATGCACTTTAACATTCTGAGTTCAGGCATACTAAACTTTATTTTCCCATCTTGTTCCCAGGGTCAGTTATGTTTATAAGTTGTGATAAACAAACTCCCCATTCTGGCCTATGGGAACAGACAGCCTTTCAATAGTGAAAAACGAAATTGGCAGTATTTCACTATCAGGACATGCCACACACATCAGGGCATGTCCTACCTTTCACATACAATGCACCCTGCCCACAGGGGTACCTTGGGCCTACCTTAGGGGTGACTAACATGTAGAAAAGGGAAGGTTTAGGGACTGGCAAGTGTGTGTACTTGCCAAGTCGACATGGCAGTCCCAGACTGCACACAGGCTCTGCAATGGCAGGCCTGAGTCACATTTTACAAGCTGCTTCTGTGGGTGGCACAATTAGTGCTGCAAGCCCACCAGCAGCATTTGATTTACAGGCCCTGAGGACACATAGTGCACTGTACTAGGGTCTGACAAGTAAATCAAATATGCCAATCATGGAATCACTAATCCATAACATCAATTTACAAAGAGAGCATATGCACTTTAGCACTGATCAGCAGTGGTGAAGTGCCCAGAGTCATAAAACCACCAACAACAGGTCAGAAAAAATACAGGAGGAAGGCAAAAAGTTCTGGGATGACCCTGCAAAAAGGGCCAAGTCCAACACCCCGTATCTGCCCAAGATACTTATCGTGACATTATATATCCAAAAGAAACATTGATGTGCAAAGATGAACATCACCAGGCATCTAATGGAATTTCCGTATAGTTCCCTGCAGCGGATACATTAGGCAAAATATCATAAAAACAGTACAAATTGGCAGCATCTTCCTACAATCTTTACACATTTTGAAGCGTGGTACTATCCTGAACAAATAGATAAGATACTAATAAAAACAAAACGCAATGGCTAGCAATGTTTGAATTCAGCTTGAGCAATGGTCATTACTCCAGGTGAATTTTATTCCATCTTCTTTGGTCACTGTGCTGTTACAGGGACCATCAATTACTCTTGAACCACCTCAGGAGGGACAGTTCAGCATACTTGTATATCTTTATAAGGGTGAACGAGGCTTGGAAGGAACAGAACAAGAGAATGAACAGGTAAGTGCAACTGACTAATCTAAAGAAGGGAGAGAACAATTCCTGACTGTGAAAAGTAAAATGGATGGGATGCCGATGGGAGGGGAGCAGAGAGTGGCCTGTGGAACTTAAAGGGAGTGACTTGAGCTGATAATGTGGTCTTTAAAGAGCTGAGTCTTAGTTTAATTTCTTAATTGATGGAGTCCTAGAGTCATACTTTTTCATGTTTTTTCTGGCTCTTGCATTTTGAGCCTGGTGAAGTCATGGCTCTGTTTGTTGCACAGGCTGCCTGTTGTGGGACGTTTTTCAGCCAGGTGTGGTGGTGTGGTGGTAATTGTTACTATATAGGTGATGAAACTGGCTTTGAAGGTGATACAAGCTTTAAAGAACAGCCAATTCTTTAAAGGTTTTAAAGGTGCGGCCATATTTTGTCGGTCCTTATATAAGGGGGGGCGGAAGCATACAGAACACCCTTCAATGCGGCCAGATTAGATGCATGATGCTATTTAGGAGGGCTTGTCCACTCCAAGATGCAAGAAGATCTAGGCTTGGACTGTCCTTCTGAAGTCAGTTTTGGGGCGATTGAGGTTTACTTCCTATAATATTGATAATTGGTATCATGCTTTCTTGGCCTTCAAGGCAATATTAAGCTTGAGGAAGAGGTTGGTGTTCAGAAAGGCAAACCATGAAGTTTCACGGTAGTAGCCAGGGTGGATATGGGCCTCTGTGTTAGTTTGTGAAGAGGAGAAATTTAGTCTTGGTCTAGTTAAAGTTCAAGTATGAACTTCACGTACTGTTTTGCTTGTGTGCATGGCAGGTCTGAGTGAGGTGAGATTGTTTGCAGTTGAAATCTACAGGTAAAGTTGTGTGCCGTTGGTGTATAGATGTTTTTGTTATTGTCTATGAGTTAGGCTCTAAAGGGTTTCATGTACAGATTGAAGATGGTGGGTGGGAATTGGCGAACTCCAGAGGTGACTGGTAATTTGTGGGATCTGTGAGGAATTTCGAGAAAACCTTTTGTATAAACTGTTTTCTACTTGTCTGGGAATTCTAAATGGGTTTCCAGGTTGTGTGACAGACGTGATGTGAGACAGTCTTGAGGGCTGTGGAAAGCAGTGGCTGCTCCTCCGCTAAGGTAGAGGAGCGTCGCCCCACTGCTTGAACTGTGGCGTAGCAAGGGGGGGTCAGAGGGAGGGCAGGCCGACCCGGGCGACACAAGCTTTTTGGGGCAGCGAATCCGTCAGCACCCCTCCCCGCTCTTAAACGCCGGGGCCGCTCCGGGCAGCCAAAGGTCTAGCTACGCCACTGGCTTGAACTGCAAGCTGAATACAAAAAATAAAATGATAATAACTTTTGTTATTATCATTTTGCTTTCTGTATTCAAGCCAGGGAGGCGGGCTGGGATCCCCGCGTCACAGGGTGAGGAGTGGTGGCAGCACCTAAAGTGCGCATGATGGTTTGGCCGGCCGTCTCGGGCTGGCCAAAGCATCATGCGCACTCTGCATGTTCTCCACGCAGGCTGTATTACAGCCTGCATGGAGAACGTGCACAGTCTGCCCCTGTGTGAGCGCTGAACCACGGCGCGTAGACCAATTACAACGATGCTGTAAGGCAGGGGAAACAGCATTTACAACGCTGTCTCCACAACGTGGTACCTTTACAACGCGGTTGTTACAACGACCGCGTTGTTACCACGCGTACCATTACATCGCAAGTCGTTTCAACGACTTGCTGTAGGGGGCACAATGGTGTTTGATTTACAATCCAACACCTTCCCTGCTGTTTCACAAACTGGAGTAGGAATAGTAAATAATACTATTCCTAAGTCCAGCGCGCCCCCTACAGCAAGTCGTTGTAGCGACTTGCAATGTAATGGTACGCGTGGTAACAACGCGGTCGTTGTAACGACCGCGTTGTAAAGGCATGCGATGTATTCACATGCGTTGTAAAGGGACATATTCATATGGCAGCGTTGTGATTGGTCAGGGGATTCTGGGAGGCTGTGTGCTTCCTGCGGAAGGAGGACGGAGGAAGAAGAGGTGACGGCCGGCGGTATAGGTAAGTGCTTTTTTAAAATTATTTCCCACCCGCTCCCTTCGCTCCCCCCCCCATGGCCCCCGCACCACCACCCCTGTTCAGTAGCAGCCACTACTGGTAAAAAGCACAAAAAGGATCAGGAGGAAGGGTCTCCTTTGCTGGTGATGGGCTGGCATCTTTCACGATTTGGATGGTTGTGATCTACCCTGGTACTCATGCAGGTAGGTTGTTGGTATGGTACTGGAACTGGACTGAGCGAGCACCACTAAACCATGTTCTCAGTCAATCAGAACACAATAAATTCAGGCATGTTTCAGCCTGACTGGGCCTTATCCGTATAGTATAGCTCGAATCCCTAAGGCACAGTGGCCAGCACCCATGTTGGGGAGTGCCTGTGCCACCTAGGGCGACCCACTGATAAACACTGACAGTGATGGATGTAAAATTTTGAATTGATCTTTACCACTTTTCAAATCTGCAGGTGCATTCCATTCAGCATTCTTTTTGCTCATAAAGCCATGACAGACAGGGACTAACCATATGCAAATCCGTCTTGGTCACACCCTATAAGGCACAAACCAACATGACTGCAACTAATTTTCCTTCCGAAATGGAAAACAAGCAATCCCACGACGGTGGAATAAGTGTGGCAAGCAACTATGTGTTTAAGAATGGGGTGAGACCTTACAACGATGATGAATGATTGCACTACACAAAGTAAGGAATAACATTTGGCAGGTATTTGGGAATACCTGTATCTTTTTTCTTAAAACTGTTGTCCTCAGGCACTTGGAATGAGATTGGCATCTTCCCTGACTGCTAGTCAGTTGATCAGATGCAATCACAGCCAGTATGACATTTTAGGATCCATGGAGGTCCGGGTGCAGGAGGATGGAGGAGGTCCGCATTGCCATCAGCCACTCCAATGGTAAGATGCTCACTGAAGCAACATCCAACTTAACATAAGAAAGTACTCCTCCTACACTTCCTGCTCACATTCTTTATATTTTGAGGGTAAGTCATAAAGAGAGACCCTACTAAGCTCTGAAATATGTTTACTGAACTTTTAACTCCCCGAAAAGCCCTGGTTTGAGCTAAGAGAGTGGCAGGGGCTCCAGCTGTACCTCAGACCCACCAATGCACTCATCTTCTGTTGCACACAGGACTGACCCTTGTGCCCCAGTGGGGACTGACACTCCAATAATCCTCAGTCACCATGACCTCCGGTGTTATGTGTGAGAAGGATGACATACTCTAAGTAGGTTGACATGCATTGCTGCCCAGTAGGGACACTCTCACCTTCAGCCTCCCTCCAGTGGCTTCTCCAAAGAGTTGCTCATGACCTACTGGTAGCTCTCCGGATACCTTAAAGTAGCTCTCCTGTGTGCAGCCCAGACTACTAATAATAATTAATAATTTGTAGATTTATATAGCGTGGCTTATCCTCCATGAAGGTATCCAGGTGCTGGTGATGGGCACAGGGGAGATTAAGTGATTTGCTCAGAATCACGGGATGTAGAGCCGAGACGCTAACCTGTATTCCAGCTCCCAATTTGGCAGCTCTGGTCACTGCACTACATCCTCTCCCTACTACTAAATTTCAAGTTGTTGCTTGACTAAATTAATATATGTACACCAAAATTAAAAGTGTGTGTATTCAAGACAAAAATGTGCGCATTTTCTGAAGTATTAAGCTGATGTTTGTGGAGAAATGGTTGAATTCAAAAAAATGTACGGAAGATATTTGAGTGATAAATTATGTAGCGTAGGGGAGACTTGTTAATATTATTATTAACTCTGTGCCAGGGGCGTTACACCTATGGTTGTTATGTGATACTCATGTGGAGGCATTCCACATGGACAATTGTTCCTTTTTCAGGTGATCACAGCTGGTAATCTTGCATATGGTGACCACTAATGTAATCCTGTCTGATGTGGTCACTATTAAAACTCTAGCATTATTAGCTCAGGACGATTTTCTTTGAACATAAGTAGCTCTTTTTGCAGAAAGGATTGGAAACCTCTGCTTTAGAGTGACTGAACCTGACCTTAAGGGCCACAAATCTGCCATGGCACCCTAACTCTCACCGTCTGGTACCAGCCTTCTGCTCATAGGCGCACATCATTGTCCAAGAGATGTGCCACAGGAGGGTCTCTGGACGCTTCAAGATTGGTGCAGGCTGGCAGCTAATAAATCTTAAAATGACAACTGTGGGCTACAAACGGGAACACTCCTATGTTGGAGGTAATGTGGAGGTGTTTGCCAGATGACAGGGATATTATAAGCATGTGCACATAGTTGTGATGTAATGTTGAGGTCTAGAAGTGACTTTTATGATTCCTCTGACCTCAGGCCTTCTGGAAAGCCATATGGATGAGGACATCTGAATCAGGATATAGAGGTTTAACATACATTTAGAACAACTGCCCAGCAAAACTAAAGTCACCGGATGTTCACAGGGATTTATATCATTCAAGTCCTGCCTTTGACAATGAGTGGAAAATGGAATTCAGTAACTGCAGATTGGACAAGAGTGGAATACAATTTTGAGAAGGAATGGCATCAAACTAGCACAGATTCTTAACGTGTGATTGGACTGCTAAATGTTTCACGTTGAATACCCAAAGTTTTTAGCAGCTAAGGGAACGGAGACCTGCGGAGATAAAGTGCACTGCCCACCACATGTTCAAGGAAAAGGCGATATGGAAACCTAGGTCAGATGAGTGCAGTGTGGTCACTAGACCACAACTTTTTCCAGCAGCTCGTTTCATGCACAAGGACTCGAGAGGACGTGTTTCATTTTTGTAGCGCTGTCACTTTACACCAGGTGAAAAGGATTGGGGTACAGCAGTGAGATACTGTGCAACAGAATTCCTTTTCAGATGGTGTGTGCTCAGTCACCTCATGTGCCCAGAAACCCACAGCCCAGGCGCTCACTAGAGGCCCTCGGTGAAGGACCAGACAGGAGCTAAAGTACAACAGGCCAGGAGAGGCAGAGGCATAAAGAGAGTTGGGTCGAAGAGCACAAGAGAGAAAGAACAATCAGACTGAGAAGCAGAGAGACCAACTGTGAACAAAATGGGGGACCAAGTGCTAAGACAAATGGCGACTGTTCCCACAAAGGATGCTCACAAATTAGAGTTGGCACTTTTCAGAGTAGCAAGGACGTTCAGTGCTTCCGTGCTAGGTTTAACGTACCGACGCTCCCTCTGCGTGCACCGGAAGAGGAGCACCAAGCAGCAACGGAACCTGTGACCCAGAAGTGATAACGTAATTACTGCGACATTAAAACGAGGCCACTCTCTCTGCAACGGTCCAGCAGGAAATGGACATTGGAGGCTTCCTGTCACGAGACAGCACCACAGACTGCAAGAAAGAGGCAAACGTTTTCTCCTAAAACCCAGGAGCCAATCCATGTTATGTTACATTACATAATTAATATTTGCGCGGCCTCGCCAACAGAAAGCATGTGTCGAGATACAGTTAAAGGTCAGGGTATGCGGAAGCATGAATTTATTTACATTAAAATATGTGAAACTACATGGGAATGATGGGAATGCGGTTTGTCTGTATCTCATGTGACTTCTTTTGAGTGAGGTCGCACCTTGTGGTAAAGAGTTTAATGAGTGACAGGAGACTGCTTCGAGCAAGACACGTCTCTCACGCTGGTGCCTCATTTATGCGACTCGCGTGTGATTTTGAAGGTTTCTCTTTCTTTTACTTGGAGTCATTTGCGGTATTTCAGGGCCGTTGTTAAGCATTTATGACGTTTGGAACCTAACAACAGGTGGGGGCAGAGTTTTAAACTCTGGAGTTTTGAAAGGGAAGCGCTGGGGAGACCTGTTTGGAGAAGGGGTTGGAGCCCAAGTCTGGCATGTGACATATGCCATGACATATACCACAGCGTGTCACATTTTTGGGATATGTTGTTTCAGGAATAACTGTGTTAGAACCCCCCAGAAGTGGTAGTGGGTTATTTTAAAGACGTATCTTTTATCTGGGTTGACTTAAGAAAAAAATATTTTAAAAGTACAAAAACATATAATACATTTTATTTGGCAGGTCTTGAACCCTTGCCCTAACACATGAGTATGTTTTGTACTTACCACTATACCATTTAGATCCTTAATCAAACCCTTTGGCTAAACATTTTATGAGACTGTGCACAACACAGAAGTCTGTCTTCTATTTCCATGCTGTTTTGCTTTTACATGCCACAAATCTACACTTGATTTTCGTTATTTATAAACAAATAGCCCTTCTTTTCTTTCACTCTGGGATTTGCCCCATGCATTTTATTTTCTTACATAACCATTCCCAAAGTCTCATTCCAAAAAATAAGGGATTTCTTTAATAGCAAGCCTGGCCCCCCCTGCCACATGCCACAGCATGTCACAAATGTCTGACATGCCCTGGCTTCACTAAAAAGGCCACAAATCTCACAGACACTGCTAGGGGTGATTTACAATAGGGCATCTTTCATTTGGGTAAAATAGAAGAAAAATAGAAAAAATTATAAAAATCGAATTTCCCTAGCTGGGGTTTGAACCCTTGTCAAAAGGCACTCAGGGCCCCTGTTAGTTACCACTAGACCATCTGTTCTGCATAGGAACTTTTTGTCCAAAGCTTTTGTGTCATTAAAAAAGGGTGCTGTCCTTCTTCTATTTCCATGTTGTTTTGCTTTTACATGCCACAAATCTACACTTGATTTTCGTTATTTATAAACAAATAGCCCTTCTTTTCTTTCACTCTGGGATTTGCCCCATGCATTTTATTTTCTTACATAACCATTCCCAAAGTCTCATTCCAAAAAATAAGGGATTTCTTTAATAGCAAGCCTGGCCCCCCCTGCCACATGCCACAGCATGTCACAAATGTCTGACATGCCCTGGCTTCACTAAAAAGGCCACAAATCTCACAGACACTGCTAGGGGTGATTTACAATAGGGCATCTTTCATTTGGGTAAAATTGAAGAAAAATAGAAAAAATAATTAAAATGGAATTTCCCTAGCTGGGGTTTGAACCCTTGTCAAAATGCACTCCAGGCCCTTGTTAGTTACCACTAGACCATCTATTCTGCATAGAAACTATTTGTCCATAGCTTTTGTGTCATTGAAAAAGGGTGCAGTCCTTCTTCTATTTCTATGTTGTTTTGCTTTCACATGCCTCAAATCTACACTTGATTTTTGTGACTTATAAACAAATAGCCCTTCTTTTCTTTCACTCTAGGACTTGCCCCATGCATTTCTTTTTCTTACACAACCATCCCCAAAGTCTTGTTCCACAAATTAAGGTATTTCTGTTAATTCAAACCTTGCCCCCCCTTCCACATGCCACAGCATGTCACAAATTTCTGACATGCACTGACTTGACTAAAGAGGCCACAAATCTCACAGACACTGCTAGGGGTGATTTACATAGGGACATCTTTCATTTGGGTAAAATAGAAAAAAATGAAAAAGAATATAAAAATCGAATTTCCCAGCTGGAGTTTGAACCCTTCTCAAAAAGCACTCATGTTCACTGTGAGCTACCACTGTACTATCTATTGGATTATGAGGTTTATTTGGCCCAAAGCCGTTTTATCAGGGAAGGACTGTGCCCACCTCTCTTTTCTGTCTATGCCATTTTGTTTTTACATGCCACAAAGTCTATGTAATGACACGGAGGCTCTGTTTATGCTTCTCATTTCTTTACTACATTACCCATATTTTCCTGTTCCTCCCATGTCACATGCTCTATTTATACATGAGCTACCCATATAACTGTAGAAGTCACCATTTTGTTTCCTCTTTCTTTGCTGCTTTACAGCCAGATAAGTGCAGTTTAATTCTTTATGCTTGTACTGACGTAATTATAGATATCTCATATCTCTTTTGCTTAGAATGTTTCTTTTCTATATGCTCGAAATGCCATAGTTGTAGGTATTTCCTACCTCTATTTGCTGTTAATGTCATGCTTTCTATGGGTTGCGGTTCTATGAGGGCTGGAGTGGTAAGTTGACCGATCACCTACTGCATGCACTACAGCGCTAGGATTCCGCCTTCATTTTCTGAACACTTACGGCGGTCGTACTCCGACGCTGCTTGCTGCCTCAGTGGAGCGGGGAGCAGACAGCGCACATCTCGCTGATGTGCACAGTCCTCTTTTACTTGCAAACAAGGACCACACAACGCGCATGTGCAGAAATTGAACGCAATGCTCAGGGATATTGATCAGAGCGTTTGCTGACTTTTTCTACACATAATGTGACTTGGCTCTGTATGTGGTGGCAGGGTGAATGCTCCCCCTACGCCCTGTCTCACAAGTATGTGCTGGGTTGTATACATTTGCATAGGCTTTGCCTCGAGTAGGTTTTTTGGTCCAGGCATCTCCCTCCACATTTAAATTAAGGCATAATCCTTGGCCTTGCAGGGTTAGTTCCACTCCCCCCTTACTCTCTCAACTCCTAGTAAATTGAGTGTGCATGCAGAGAGAATGGCACAATGGGAGCCCTATAAGGCGGAGGCAGACAACCACCATGAAGAAGGTGTTGACCAGCTTGAGCGGGATTTGGTGGATGCACTGGACTGCAATGTACAGCAATCTGTGAATAAGGCTCTGGTACGGGCGCAAGGTCCCTTCACGGGGCAGCTGTGTGAGTTTGCATGCCAACAAGGCTGGCAACCCCAACTTCCACTGGCCAACAATGAGGTGGGCCCATCAAAAAAGGGCAAAGTCAAGAGTAAATCATAGCCAGAGGTACATGGAGAGGCTTTTGCAAAGCTGAGGTGCAAGAGAGAGACTGAACACGATTATAGTGCCAACCCACAGGGAGAGTCCTCTCAGTCTCACAGCTTACAGCATGCAGAGGCCCTAGACTCAGACTGCTCTTACCACACTGAGGACAGTGATGAGGGTGAGAAGGCAAGACCCAGTAAGAAGAAACGGGTTCCAGTCCATACCCTTCGGGTGCTCCAATTCGAGCCCACCCAAATAATTCTCCCCAGGGAGTCCAATTGGGTTCCCCCTCCAGACGTTGCAGAACACCTTCAAACCCATCTATGGCGGAGCTTTGATAAAGAGGTACGTGCACGCCTCTGCATGGAGTACCCCCGCCCAGACCTGGTGGGTAAGTTTGCAGACACGCCAGAGGTAGATCCCGTCATAGTCACTTTTATGAAAAAATACGCAAGGGATCCGAAAAAGGGCCTGGATCGCTCATGTTGGATGTGCCAAGATAAACTACTTGACCTGACAGGAACCTTGACTAAGATCTTAGACTTAGCATACTAACCCAAAGAGTCCAACTCCCCAGTAAATACTGACAATCTGATAGGCTGGGCTCAGCGAGCAGGCTGCATGTTAGGGAACACCAGCTGCACCATCTCTACAGAGCACCGGAGATCTATCCTGATGAGATTAGATCCTACACTCAATGATCTATCCAATTTGGAAGCCAGCCCAATGGCTGACAGCCTATTATTCGGGGGCTCTCCAGATTTTGTGCCACCTACTCGACTATATACAAGGCCCAATTGACGCTAAAATGAGTATTCTGGAGAGGCCTTTTTGTCAGGGCCGGGTGCCATGGAGGGTGCACCAGGCTGTGGAACCCACCAAAGCTCTCAACAAGGCTACTATGCCTGCAGCAAAGGTGGTTGGTATGGAGACCAACCAGATCCCACCTTCTATCCCACTCAACCCAGAGGTGGCCGCCCCAGATTCTGCCGCAGATCCAGACACGGACAATAGAATGCAATCCAGGACACAGGATCTACTGGTATGAGTTATTCCCTTCTCGGAAGTGATATTGGGAGGAAGAGTGCCGCTATTCACAACAATTGTAAATGCATATCCATGGACCCATGTGTACTGGAGACCATTCAGGGCTTCAAACTGGAATTTTACGAATCTCCAACTCATCTGGCCCCCCAAGACAAATGTATTTTTCCCAAACACAACAAGTTTTTATATTCAAACTCTCCTAGCCAAAGGGGCAATATGCCTGACAACTCCATACCCCAAAGGGTTCATGAGACCCATCTTTCTGTTCGAAAAGAAGGGCAGAGGTCACTACTAGTCCTAAACCTCAAAGATTTCAATGACTGGATAATGTACAGACATTTCAAAATGGAAGAAATTCTCTTGCCAAGAGATATTCTACAGGAATGCGACTAGATGGTCCGTCTGGTCCTGGAGGATGCCTACCTCTCCGTCCCCATATTCCCACCTCACAGATGGTTTCTACAGTT
This sequence comes from Calotriton arnoldi, assembly GCA_963921515.1. NCBI lineage: Eukaryota > Metazoa > Chordata > Amphibia > Caudata > Salamandridae > Calotriton > Calotriton arnoldi. Next base: position 230,167 of record CAWUFW010016848.1, read on the forward strand.
CATATGACGAGGACAGTGCATGGAATTCAAATCCCTTCCATTCGGTCTCTCATTGGCCCCGTGGTGTTTCACTAAATTGATGAGACCAGTCGTAGAAGCACTGAGGGCTTAAGGAGTATGTCTAATTGACTAAACAATCTCCTGTTGATGGCCCAGGACCTTCAGACACTCAGGACTAATCTATCATGGACTATACAACTTCTTCAGAGTCTGGGATTCCTGATCAACTTCCAGAAGTCAGTCCTGTCACCAGTCCAGCAAATGGCATTTCTGGGTTTCCAGATAGAATCAGTCCGAGCACAATTTCCTTCCAACCCAAAAGATACGCAATATCAAGAGGGAATTGAGGTCTGCGTTGTGCAAACAGACTGTATCGTTGAGGTAGATTGTCAGAATCGTGAGACTCCTGGCCTCATCGATATAAGCCATATTTCCAGGCCCCCTCCATTACAGAGCCCTTCAGAGATTAAAAATCCAACACTTATGGAAGGGTCTATCTTACACAGAACAAGTCCCACTGATGGGCAAAGCCAGGACAGAGATAACATGGTGGTTGGACCACATGGAATCCTGGAATGGTCGAGCCATTTTCGGCACCTCACCAGAAATAGGGATCGAATTGGATGCCAGCCGGTTGGTTTGGGGAGTGAGTTGCAGGACAATGTCGACAGGGGGTCAGTGGTCGGAGGCGGAGCTCAGGCTCCACATAAATTGCTGGAACTCCTGGCAGGCTTTTTCGCTATCAGGAGGCTCGCCCCGATAAAGACGGACTATTATATCTTACTAAGAATGGACAACATCTCAGCAGTCCGCTACGTCAACAAACTTGGGGGGACGAAGTCCCGTCTACTAGCAGAGATTGCCAAGGACTTCTGTCACTTCTGCCTCGATCATTGCATCTCCCTCATAGTGGAGCATCTACCACACAAGAGGAACACCATAGCCGACTAGAACTCCAGACACTTACGAGATTTCAGCAACTGGAAACTGAATCACTCAGCCTTCCAAGCTCTGAACAGACTGTGGGGCCCGTGCAAAATAGATCTGTTCGCATCATGACTCAATCGGCAACTGACACATTTTTTGAGCTTGCGCCCAGATCCGATGCCCATGCGACAGATGCATTTATCCAGGACTAGGATCAGTTCCGAGGCTATGCCTTTCCCCCATTCCTGATGATTCCCCTTGTCCTGTCACAGATCAGTTGACAAGGAGCAGAAATCATTTTGGTGACACCTTACTGGAGAGCGCAACCTTGGTTACCAGTAGCTCTAACTCTAGCGAGTGCGCCTCCAGTTCTACTCCCAGTTTAGCCGGATCTCCTCTTAGACCCGGAAGGTATTCCTCACCCATTGAATCTATCAGGTCAACTCAAGCTGATGGCTTGGATGGTTTCAGGCAAAGATGGCATACCCAAGGCATTTTGCAACAAGCTGCATCCTTCATCAGGCAGACCTGGCCAGATAACACACATAAAAGATATTCTTTAGCTCGGAGGAGATGGTGTGCTTGGTGCAACACATGGAGTGTTGATCCCGTGGGGGCACAACATTGTTTAGTAATAAACTATCTATCAGAACTAGCATCTTCTAGTTTAGCATACCGAACAGTTCATAACTTCAGATCGGCAATCTCCGCAGGACACCTCCCAGTAGAGGGTAAACTATTGGATGAACACCCTCTAGTCTGCAAATGGATGAAAGGTATCCGTATGGTCAACCCTCCGAGACCCAAGTATACACCCATTTGGGACGTGAATGTTGTTCTCAAATTCTTGGAGCAATGGCCTGCAAACAAATACTTGTTGTGCAAACAGCTTTCGGGCCAAGCTCACAATGTTATTATGTCTGATTTCCTGTAAGAGGGTATTGGACTTACGAGTATTGGATCTATCAGGTAGAGTATTCTCTCCAGAAGGCATTTCCTGTACTATCACACGCCGCACCAAATCTATTTCCATGTTGGTAACCTATCCAAGTTTCCCAAACAGTAGTAAATTATGTGTGGTGCAATGCTCAAAGGATTATGAAATCGCTACTTGTGATATGAGATAGGAGGCTGGAGGACAACTACTCATTGCCTTACAAAAACCCTAAAAACCAGAGTCTGCAGCTACCTTAGCCAGGTGGATGAAATGACTACTGGCAGATGCAGGCGACAACATTTCTGTCTTTGTGGTGCATTCTGCCAGAGGAGCCATGGCATCCAAATCATATGATCTCGGCTCTCGTGTAGAAGACATCATAAGAGCGGCAGACTGGATCTCTGAGTCTACATGTAAGAAATACTATTATAAACCTATTGTAGATGTGGCATCTGTGGTGTTAACACGACTTTAAACTAGCATAATCGGAGCCTCCGGTCCTGACATAGAATGAAAATGTGTCTAGCTGACGCATCATGAGTTCCAATTCTATTAAGTACACAGAGGTGAGGCTCACCCTTTAGATGCAATTGTCTTTGAACTATAATTCAATTGTTAAAAGTGTATTGTTATAACTAATGTTGATACAAAATTGAGTTGTTTCTGTCTTCTGTCTCCCACCTGATGATTTTTGGCAATAGTCTATGCTTTATATTTATGATGCCAGATTTTACTTTGGGGATCTCTCTCTATTTCAGGAAACGCCCAGAACAGCTGTGAGATGCACTCTGCTTTGGAATTCTTTCCCTTGAGAGGAGTTATATATGGCGTGTTGACTCGCTGCAATTTTAATCCCATTGCAGAGTTCAGTCACGGGCTGTGGTTGGTGATACACATCCCTGTTTGATCAACTGGAAGTTTTAAGTCCACGTTGGGCTGTATGGATCTTTGGTGACTTTTACCCTGTTTCCCTTTGGAATATTCTGTTCTTATGGACAAAGAAAGAGGACACCAAATGATGACTTCCACAGTTACATGGATAGCTCATATATGATTGGAGCATGTGACATGGGAGGTACAGGGAAACATGGATAATGTAGTTTGTGTTTTACTTTATTGAGATTGGCTGCTGAAATTAGTAGTAAAGAAATGAGAAGCATATTCCTCGCCTCCGTGTCCTTAATAGAATTCTTGATGCGTCGGCTATAAAACTTTTCATCCACACTTGCTTTTCATGCTTTATAAATAAATAACCCTCCCTCTCTTTCATTCTGAGACCAGTCCCATAAATATATGTTTCTCACAAACTCTTTCTGTATAACTTCTGCCACAATTTCATATGTATTTTGCATGCCTCAAAAACACTTTTACTTTTCAAGACTGTTAGCCACAAAATAGCTATTCATTTTTCTCTTTGTGTTCTATATAATAGGATTGCTAAATGTTTTCAATTATGTAAGAAAAGTGCATTTAAAACATTCTACTGGTCGGTCTAGAACCCTGGATAACAACCAAGCAGCTTCTTAGTTCCTGTATTTTGCCTAAAGGATTTTGCATCCAATAACATGAGTGAGGTCAGTTGCGCCGTTGCTGTACGCTATCCCATCGTTTGATTTTATGATGTTCGCTTTTTAACTTTTTAACTGGTGGCTAATTACCGCTTACTTTTGTATTTTTACTTGACGGGCTCTCACCTCCACATGCTGGGGAATTTCTCTTCCTTCCTGGTTCCGCCCCGTTCCGCCGCAGCTGTGTGCCGATTGGGCGGAGGGCGTTCCCGAACCAGCCAGACTCGCGTCTCACGGCATTTCCGGGTTTTTCCTATTTAAACCCATGCCATGGCGGGTGCGCCTCTGGTGCGCCAAAGGCGCGCCTAAGGCAAGCCCGTCTGCGCCCGTCTGCGTCCGGCCGGGGCCAGCGGCCAGAATCCCTGCTCGTTTTTGCTTGCAGCCTCGACTCACTTACTCCTCTCAAGATCTTAGGAGTTTTAAACCGACCCCTATTGATGTTTGTCAAGTTCTAGCCCCTGATCACAGCGTCAGCTTCTGCTCGCATTGTTTATTTGATAATATCTTCCCCACCTATTCCCAGCCTGGCCCCCACCCTTCTTTCGGAGGAGACACTTCCCACCTTTCCAGAGTTGACAATTCTGGCTCACATTCATCTAAGGTTTTCCGCTGTTTTAGTCTCAATTGTCGCTCCCTTCCCAAACACCAGTTGCACCCATTTCACTTCCTAGTTGACATGGCTCCACGACGGGTCCATACCAGATGTGATTTCGACATTACCACAGTATTTTGCTCTATTAGGTATAAATAGACCTCTTAAAACTGGTTTAGGAATTGTCATTTTTAAAAAAATTCTATAACTGCAAAATTGAGGCATTCACGATTCCCAACTGTGAAGCTCTACTTTTCTCTACCCATTCTCACCTAATCTTACCTTTTCTGGTGCCCTCATTGACCGTCCCCCTGGCCCATCTAAAAACTGGGGTTCCCTGTTGACCGAATCACTTGCCCCTCTTATTCTTCGTGCTGCAAATTTTCTGTGCATGGGGACTTCAATTTTCATTTTGATGATCCTAGTAATAAATCTGCTCGAACTCTTTTGGACAATCTGTTGACCCTGAATCTTTCACTCAGCAGTTGCTCACCTTCCCATGTAGCAGGTCATCTTTTGGACCCTATTTTTTCGAATCTTCCTACTGGGTCCACTGCTCCTCCCATTCAGCTAGGCTGGTCTGATCACCTTGCCATTCCTTTCTTTATTGATTTCTCCTTGGTTCATTCGCCTCTCCCTCCCGCCTTGCCAAAGAAAACTCAGAACTGGCTTCTACTTGATATGAAGGCAATTAATGAGCTGCTTCGGCAGACCGTTCCTTCTATTTCATCTCAACTAGACTCAGACCAGCTACTTGTCGATCACTGGTTGTCTGAGGCTGTCGATTCCATTCTTCCCCTTTCTACTAAATCCCAATCTAGAGTGCTTCCCCCGCTCCGTGGTTTACTGACTCCCTTGGAGCTGTAATAAAACAATGTAAAGTTTAGGAGAGACTGTGGAGAAAGCATTACGCGCCAGAGGCCAAAGCCACTTATCTGGAGGCACAAAAAAATATCATGCTCTTTGCAGAGCTCTTTGCAGATCTGCTCGTGCCTCCTTCTATACGGATAAAATGATGTCCGCCCAAAATTGTCAGAAAACCGTATTTAAAGTGGTGTCCAAACTTTCTGCATCCAATATGTTCTTGCCATCCCCCTCCCTTCCATTACATTATTGCAATGAACTAGCACAGTTTTTTCATAATAAAGTTGTGTCTATTCATTGTGCGCTTGAGTTGTATTCCTCTTCTCATGACAACTTCATCTTTCCCACTACTCAACTTTCTGACCAGGTTGTGACTGTTCCCCTGATTTTGCATCTGATGAATCTTGTCAAGTTAAGGCTTGGCTCCCAATTGATTTAATTCCTTTGAGAAATATACTTGGAAACATCACGTCTGGCTCCCCACTTGATCCTCTCCCTCCTTCTAAGCTCAGATACCTGGATGAGCCTTCCCTTGAGGTGATTTCTCAGCTTCTTAATTCCTCCCTAAATCTGGGCCAGTTGCCTTGCAGTAGGAAGCATGCTCTGGTGCATCCACTGTTGAAAAAGACTGGGTTAGATCACCTCTGCTGGTCTAACTACAGGCCTATATCTCTTCTCTCCAACTTTTCCAAAATATTGGAAAAACACATTAACTCTCAACATTCTGCACATGTGACGAAACATAAGCTATTTCATCCGTCTCAGTCTGGCTTTCGTCCTGGTCACAGTACCGAATCAGCTCTGTTGGGGGTCATGGAGGACCTTAGGCAGCAGCTTGATTGTGGGGGCTAAGCAGTGCTCATCCTTTTGAATTTGAGCGCTGCTTTTGATACGATATCCCATTCCATTCTGGTGGAGCGCCTCGTAAGCTCTGGTATTGTAGGTGTAGCCTTGCAGTGGCTGATTTCTTTTTTGGAGGATCGCTCCTTTCAAGTCTTTTCTCACACCGTGAAATCTAACCCCGTTGCCTTGACATCTGGAGTTCCGCATGGTTCGATCCTGAGTCCTCTGCTTTTTAATCTTTACGTTCACCCTTTGGCAGACATTGCGGAAAAATCTGGGTTGACCATCTTTTCACATGTTGACGATGCGCAGATTATTATTTTTTTATCATCTGCTCAACATCAAGACCCTTCTTCACTTACACATGGTCTGCATAACATCTCCTTGTGGATGTCCAGCAATGCTTTAAGGCTGAATGGTTCTACAACGGAGGTGCTCATTCTGGGGATCAATCCTGAGCTTTGGGGAGCCAACCACTGGCCTGTATCTCTGGGACCTTTACCCACCCCGGTTCCTAAGGTTAAGAACCTGGGATTTTCCATCGATAACAAGCTTTCTCTCATTGCTCTGGTCTCAGGAGTCACCTCGGCCTGCTTTGTGGTCCTCAAGAGGTGAAAGAAAATTCTCTGGCTAATTTCACCTGCTGCTCAGAGGACTGTCCTGCAGTCTTTGGTGATCTCCAGGCTTAATTACGGTAATGTATTGTATCTGGGTGCGGACAAGACCTCTGTACGCCGTCTCCAGCTCATTGTGAATGCGGCTGCCCGCCTACTTTACAGGTTGCCTCGCCACGCCTCTGTCTCCCCTTTGCTCTATCAACTCCACTGGCTCAGGGTTGGCAAGCGTATCGAATTTAAGGCTCTCTGCTACATGTTTAGAGCTCAGCACGGCCTGGGCCCCACATACATACCATATCTTGTCAAGCCCTATCGACCTTCTTGCAATCTAAGATCTGCTAATCTTTTCTTTTTCTCAGTCCCTAGAGTATGGCTGGCCAGTATGGGTGGGCGTTCGTTTTCCTTCCTGGGACCAAAATTGTGGAACTTTCTTCCGCTAGAACTCAGGAATTGTCAATCCCTCTTTGCCTTCCGTAAAAAACTCAAGACTTTTCTTTTTAGCCAGGCCTAATGCCAACTGAGCTTCTATCTTGCTTGTTCCGCTGTCAGCGCCGAGAAACCCTGTTGGGTAGCTGCGCTCTTTATAAATCTTTAAATAAAAAAAACTGCAGTCCCTTTTCTATTTCAAGTATTAGGGTAATTCATTGATAGGCCTTCCTCTATGCCATGTGACACCCCTGTTTAGCTCCAGTTATTTTGTGAGGTTGTTTTCGAATATATTGCCATACAGTGGAATAATCTACCTCATCAACTACCACTTCTACCTGCTTAAGCGGTGAAAAGTGCACCTATCATATGCAGGTTGTGTCACTCATCCTGGAGAATTGCTGACAGAAACAGGATTCTGACATAGCCACTCCACATTTTGCCATTAAGACAAGGTAAGCAGAAGCATGGGCCTGGATCAAGGTCTGTGGTGTCCTAAAGATCACTGTCCAAAACCTTCCAAATCACCATGTAGTTTCTGTGTAATATGTCAATGTCCTAAATGTGATCCTATCAAAGACACTTTGTCAAACGAACACTGAAATGTGCTCATCGGTGCTTATTTTGAGTCTGTGGCATAAGGTGGGGCATAAGGCGACTCTCTTTTTGGTGAAAAGGAAAATATTTTTAATTGGGCTTTGGCCCAGAGAGAAAGGTGAAAACCCAAGGAAGGAAGAGAAAGACAGGAAATAGTGAGAAAGGGAGAAAGCAGAAATGAAATGGAACCTGCAAGAGCGAGATAAAGAAGCATGAAGTGTATGTTGGTAGATGACAGATATGACTTACAGTCAGCAAAATCACTATAGGATGAAGAAAAGCTTTGGTTTTCTAATTGCTTAGCAAGTATACTTACATAAACATACACAGATGATAAGACATGGGTGCTCAGTCAGCGTAATTAAGTATGACTACCGAACACAATTGGCATTTACTTCAGCTGCATGATGATGATACACGGTGATGCACAGAAAAGCCTAAGGAGAGCACCAGTAGCAGCGCATAATTCGTAAAATACTGAGTGCTGCTACCCGCAACTTTTATGAGAAGCCCGTGTGCCGTGCAATTAAAAGTTGGTGCGTGAAATACCAAAGCTGGTTGTCTCAAAACTCATGATGCACCTTAACTCCACTGGCACACATATACCTGCCCATTTATTTCACTCTTGCCTATCCTGCTTTCTTCCTATGTGATGTTGTTCTCATTTTTCTCTTTCTCTATCTTTACCCCTTTTTTCCCTCTTTTGCAATCTTGAAACAACAGATGCGGAAAAATAAGTGCTGGTCCCCAAAAATAAGTGCTACTGCCCCACACTGGCAACCACTGGCTCAATTTAAGCACTGACTGGTAGAAGGGTATTAAACAACTATCATGGGGCAATGAACGATTGAGCAAAAGCAGCTCTCAAAAAGCAAGTGTTCTGTAGTATACTGCCCATACATAGAACTTTATGGTATCTTATAGTGTTATGACACACAACAGCAGTTAGGCACGTTTAATATCTTATGATTAAGGCTCCCTGTTTTCCGTTTTTACAGATTTTTACAGATAAATACAGACAGAAAACACATTGTTTTCTGTCTGTATTTATTTTTAAAAGTGGATAAATACAAAAAATGTTGCTTCTTTTAAGTGACTCTACGTGCTGTCTTTCATGAATTATAGGCCAGCAGCTGAGCAGATGAACAGCATGGTTAATTAAAAAACAGGATGACATTTCTTTAAATAAGACATTTATGGTATAATGCTAGTATTTACCAATGGATGTATTGTTATGTAATATTTGGCAGCTTAAATAGCTAAAACACAACAGACATCAAAGTAAGAGGTGCAAGTCTATCAGTTAAATAGATATGGAAATGTACAGTTTTACAACTTAATTTATACGCAAAACACAAAATAAATATGGATAAATACAGATAAAATAGCCAAAAAATAAATATGGATAAATACAGACGGAAATGGCCGAAAAATAAATACCATAAAACCGGGAGCCCTACTTCTGATGACACACTTTGTAGTTCATGGGCATGGATTTGTTAATCATTCACATTCATGATAAATTGCGCCAATAACACACAATATAGGAGTGATTGCACAAATTGGTATTTTGTAGCACTTGGATTCTACCTCCTATTTGACTTATTAAATCTAGCTTGGCCAATTATTTATACCATGAGTTACGATTCTTGTCAACATATTTATATGATTGTTTACATGGTACATTCATGTTGGAGCTTGCAATACTAAAGCAGCACATAAAGATTCACACAAATCCTGCCTTGTTTAGAAATACAATTTCTGAACATCAACTCTTTTGCAATACATGGAACATAAATCAGTTTCACAGCTTGTTGTTTTCTTTGGTTAAAGTTAAAATACTAACAGTGCAAAAGAGGCCTCGAGCTTGAGCCGAAATCCACAGGGGACTGGGGTGTTAAGAAACACAGTGTTAGACAGTGGTTTGCACCCTGTCCAAGTAGAGACCCTCACTCTAGTCAGGGTAGGGTGATTATACACCTCAGATAACCCCTGCTCACGCCCTTGGTAGTTTGGCTCGAGCAGTCAAAGCATTTGTAAAGCATTTGTACATACAAACACAATAACAGTGAAAACACTACGAAAGGACACCACACCAGTTTAGAAAAATAACCTATATTTATCAGAATAAAACACCCAAAATCCGGCATATGCAAGTAAAGATATCACATTTAAAAGGTACAAAATAGTTCAGTCCATAGGAAACTATGGTTGAGTCACTTTCAGCACAAAGTACCTGGGATGGGCTAAAATCAAAGCCGAAAACAGGCGCAGGGGAGGTGAAATGCCGTAAAAGCAAAGTATTGCATTGCTTCATTACTACCAGGGGAGGTGATGCGTCAGTTCCTTACTGCCAGGGGAGGTGATGCAGTTTCTAAATGCAGCACAGGGGAGGTGATGCATTGGTTCCCTACTGTCAGAGGAGTTGATCCGTTGGTTCCTTACTGTCAGGGGAGGTGATGTGTCGAACTCCGGATACATGGACTTGGTTCCTTACTGCTGGGCCACATCGATGAAGAACTTGGCTCATAGGTACGATGCATTGAAAATCCAGACACGTTGTGTTGATGTGGAGGAGCAGGCAGTGCATTGATATAACAGCCCCGAAGCAGGTGATGCACTGATTTCTTCAGCCACACAGCAGGGCCCATAGTCGGAGTCGAAGTGTGCACCATTGAAGTCGATTACACGGTGCTCAGGACTCGGGTTGCAGCAATTCTTCAGCCGCAAGTAGACACTGCATCGATTCTTTGGCCGCACATCGATGATGCACTGGATTTCAAACCGCTCGGCGGTGCTGCGCTGGAAAAACAGCTGTTGAGAGTCAATGCATGGATTTTCTGGGTTCTTAGCAGCCAAACCACCTCCAAAAAAAAAGTCCAGTCCTTTCACTCCCAGGACAGAAGCAGCCAATAGAATGTCAGTTCTTCCTATGGCATCCAGCTCTTCTTCCTGGAAGAATGTCCTCTTAGTCCAGAAGTGTTCTGAACTTATGGTGTCACAGCTCCAGTACTTATACCAGTTTCTACCTTTGAAGTAGCAAACTTTAAAGGAAAGTCTTTGTAGTTCACAGGACCTGCCTTACTCTGACCTGGCTCCAGACACACTACAGGGGGCAGCGACCTCTTTGTGTGAGGACAGGCACAGCCCTATTCACTTGTCAGTGACAACTCCTTCCACCACTCCAGCTCAGGAAGACCTATCAGCCTGGTGATGGGCCATCAGCATATGCAGGGCACATCTCAACTCCCTTTGTGTGACTGTCTCTAGTGAATGCACAAACAGCCCAACTTTCACCCTTCCTCAGACGTGGATTCCACAGACAGGAGGAGTCACAGATTGGTAAGCAAGAAAATGCCCCCTTTTAAAAGTGGCATTTTCAAACACACAATTTAAAAACCAATTTCACTAAAAGATGTATTTTAACGTGTTAGTTCAGTGACCCCAAACTCCAAATCTTGATCTATTCCCAATGGGAAGTTACACTTGTAAGAGTTTAGAAGGCAGCTCCAATGGTAACCTATGTGGGAGATAGTCCTAGCAATAGGGAAAAAATAAATTAGCGGTATTTCACTATCTGGACATGTAAAACACTCCAGTCCAGGTCCTACCTTTCATCTACACTGCACCCTGCTCATTGGGCTACCTCGGGCCTACCTTAGGGGTGTCTTACATGTAGTAAAGGGAAGGTTTGAGTTCTGGTAAGTGGGTACACTTGCCAGGTCGACATTGCAGTTCTAAATGGGACACACAGACACTGCAGTGGCAGGTCTGAGACAAGGTTGCAAGCCTACTCATGTTGGTGGCACAATCAGTGCTGTAGGCCCACTGGTAGCATTGAACACAGTGCACTTTAATAGTGACTTACCAGTAATCAAACATGCCAATCACGAATATCCAATTACAGATACAATTTTACACAGGGAGCACTTGCACTTTAGCACCGGTCAGCAGTCTTAAACCCAGCAAAAACGAAGTCAGAAAAACACTGGAGAAAGGCAAAAAGTTGGGGGATAACCCTGCAAATGGGGCAGGTCCCACACACAGTGACTACGGATATTGAATTAATTTACAAACATGCATTTATTCATGATAAAGAAACATGAACAAATCCTCAAAAGGTATGAATCATTTCTTGATATATGTGGATTCAAGAATAGACAGTGTTAAAAATGTGGTGACTGGTTGACCTAGACGGAGTGTGGGCCGGTTACAGGGACCCCATTAGCCCCACTGAACATCATACTTTAAATCCTGGTGTGCATTCTGCATGGCTTTGTTTTGCGAGGCTTCACATTATCAGAAGTCGCTTCCGATAAAGCCAAGCAGCGATGCTTTGCGGGGCTTTGTGACACTCTGCACTGATTCCAATGAAGTTGGCAGGTGTATGATGAGGATTTGTGGTGCTTCATCACGCTTTGTGTCAGTTCTGATGGGGACCACAGCTTGGCGGTAAGATTACCTTAAGGTCCACTCCCAAGGGACCAGGACAGGGGTGCCACCACTTGGTGGGCAGAACTCACAGCAAGCGGAGTCTAGGTCCGGTTTCAAGGTGATTTCTGTCCCTGAGGCTATGATTAGGAGGTCAGCCAACTACCTCTTGGAGTCACAATAGTGGTCCGGCATTCAAGATGCTGATCCAGACATTCTCTCAGGCAGCCAGGCAACAGGCACTAAGGCAGCCAGGCAACAGAGTAGCAGTCCTTCTTGCAGAGCAGCACCACAGTCCTTTTGAGCTTTCCACAGGTCCAGAGGTGTACTGAAGAGTTGGGTCTGAGGGTTCAATATTTATATCTGGTACCCACTTTGAAGTAGGAAAAGGTTCTAGAGAATTCCCTTTTGAAGTCCTTGAATTCTCTGCCTCTCCTGTCCTGGCTCCAATCTGGCTGCATGAACAATGCAGTGTTAACAAGTAATTTGTGTGAAGGCCAGGCACAGTCTGTTCAGTTGCAAGTGAGTCTGTGCCCAGGTCCGTCCCCATCCTGCCAATTTGTGGCCCATCCAGGCACACCTAATCCCTCTATTGGGTTGCTAGCTGGAAGGAATAAACAAAGTCCAGCTGCCAACTACACCCAGTCACGCGGCCTTGGAGCAGGCTGCAGGTATCAAATGCTGCAAAAAACATGCCATGTTTCTAAAAGTGGCATTTTCAAAATTGTAACTTAAAATCTGACTTTACCATTAAAGAGGATTTTTAATTATATAATTCTGTTAGAAATGAGGTCTCTGATTGGCAGAGGTATGCACCCTTGTCCAGTCAGGGACCACCACTCTATTCAGGTTAAGTTCCCAATCCCCCTAGGTAATCGTGTACCCACCCTCTGGTAGCTTGGCGCAGAGCAGACAGGCTTAACTTCAAGAGGCTATTGGTAAAGTATTTGTATACACCCACAGAGCAAGTCACAGAGGACACCACAACAAATAGACTCCACAGAATGGTAGAAAAATATGGGTGATTTATATGCACGTAAAATAAGGCAATACAATAAATCTCTTCTTAATAAGAATCAGGATACGAGTTCATTTACGAGGTTATAGGCAGACAGTGCTGAACGGATTGGGCTCCCTTCAGGAGCATTACTGTGATTTTAGAATCCTCTGCACTTTCCGCAAGTGAGACTGAGTCTGCTGGGGCAATATTGTAGCTGTAATTAGGTGGGGGGCGCCTTCAGGCAGTGAGACGCAAAGCACCACAACGCGGGAGACTGGTCGTGTCCAAGATGGCAACGAATCACACCACTGCGGCTGAGGGTCCGTGGAAGTCAGCCTGGCGGTTAGGGAATCTGGAGAACTTCTGTGATAGACAGTCATGGGACTGGTGTTACCGTGGCCGTCCTCGCACACAGGCAGTGGGGGGAGAGGCAATCAGCTGGCAAATTGGTGCTGGTTGGAGCCCAAGTCCTCTGGGCCCCGCCGGTGTTGCGCGGGACGTCCATGTCCCAAGTACTCTGTTGCAGTGTAATCCTGACAACCGCGTGAAGGGAGGCACCCCGTTCCCGGTTGGCAATTGATGCAGTCATAGGGCAAGGGCACGGTCTTGAGGCGATTCACAGCGCACTAGGCCCCTGGCACCTGGACAGCATGAAAGCTGACGTCACAGTCAGGACCTGCGAGGCTGGTGGGGCTTTGAAGCCCGGTAGGGTCAACGGGGCAGTTGACAAGCCCCCAAGCGTCACTCTGGAGGCAGTTCTTGGTGCCTTGGTTGCAGGGCAGAGGTCAGCAGGTAGGAGGGCGGCTCAACAAAGCAGGACAGGAGTTCCTGGGACCAGTCAGACACAGCATAGAGGCAGTCCTTCCCATGCAGCATCCTTTACTCCAGCTTCGTGCAGGTCCACTAGTGTCACACAGATGTGGGGCCAGGGCTCTATTTTATACCCTGATGCTCACTTACTAGTCGGGGGCAGAAACTTCTAGAGAGGTCTTTGAAATTTTGGGGGTTTCCTGTCTCACCTGACCTGGTTCATTGCTGTCTGCACTGACAAAGCAGAGCCGTTAAGCCTATTGTGGGGTGGCCGGATCAGCCTATTCAGATGTAAGTGCGAATCACTACTCCATCCTCTCAGCCCAAGAAGGCCATCAGTATGTAGATGTGGCAGCCCTTCCTGTGTTTGGGGGAGTCTAGGGAGTATTCAAGTGTGGGGCTGCTACCCTTGGCCATATGTGGATTGGGGCAGGCAGCAGGTACACAGAGTTTAGGTGTTGTGTAGTTCCGTAGGACCCCAGGACCTGCGCGTTGTGGATGACCTAAACTGAGGGCTTGGTGTGAAGACAGACTCTGGACACCCCCACAGAATGAGTCAGCCGTTAGACCTGCTAGCTCTACAGTGCCACTACCACCCCCTGTACTATACAGTGTGGTAGGTAATTTCTGGCAACCACTGAACATGACAACCCTGATTCCTCAGATATCGTGGAAACAATACAGTATCTTTCGCTCAGTCACTCGTGCTTGCTTTTCTCAGAATACATAGAATGACGTTTGGTATGGTTTCAATAATTATTTATTGGTCAAGCGTCAGTCTAGTATGAAACATATTAGCTGCAACAATCAAAAGACAGGAGCAGACAAATGTAATGGCTAGTACCAATATTGTAAAAAGTAGATACATTTCTACCATAGTGCTAATAAGATGAATAAAAGCATATTACATAAAACAATAGCGTTGGCGTACTCCTACGATGCGTAGCCTACCTAACCGCGCCTAGACTAGAGGTGTAGGTGAAGCATGTATGTGTAAGTGCTAGGATATGTTCTAATGGAACCTGATGTAGCCTAATGGAGCAAAAAATTCCCCGGAGAAGTGCTAACCCCTGACCTGATGGTTCTGAATGAAGGACCCCGTCTCTACGTCAAGGATGGCACAACGCAAGGGATGTCGAATTTCTGCTTTTCGAAGGCTCAGCCTGCAGAGTCTTGGTCCAGCCTGGAAGGAATTTCTCCTCTGTCTTGGTAAGGGGGAGTGAGGGTCTTTTATACTAAAGTGGTCACTCCAGGGATTTTCTAGAATAGATATGTTTTGAAAACATTTTCTAATCCCCTGCTAATCCTTTTCTAAACAAACATGAGCATATGCAGCTGGATGTTGGCCATGAATGAAAAAAAAGTGGTGACCCTTGTACAGAATAAATCTACCATGCCTGGGGACATGTTTTGTGTACGTCAGGTACAGGGATTAAGATATGGTACCAAGAGCCTGTTGTCGGAGAGACAGAAGGAAGCTACTGGGTAAAAGGTCACCAATGTAAGACCGTTATGTCTAGTGGACGGGACACAATGTATGCAATCAGTATATACATGATGGAACTAACCTAAGGGACATGACATAGGGAAGGACAGAGACATGTCCACTTTCCAAAGGTGGCATTTCTGCAACAGTAAGGGTAAAACCCAATACACCAACAGGGGGGATTTCTCATGACCATTCCACCCATACCAAACATGATATATCTACTCCTTCCTATGCAGGAGTTATCACTTAAAGGGATATAAGGGAATTCCTAATGCTGGCCTACGGAGGGGTAGGCCTCACTGCAATGGCAGAGGCTTGTCTGGGTATTGTCGAACTACAGACCTATTTCTTTATTGCCGGCGCCAGCCAAGATGCTGGAAAAGGTTGTCCAGCGTCTATTGGCTAAATTTTCTGAGAGCAATAACATTTTACATGATACTCAATCTGGCTTTCGTGCCGGTTTTAGTACAGAGATGGCCCTCGTAGAGGTGGCCGAATCAGTGAGGTTGGCGGTAGACTCTGGGGCATCAGCCATGCTGGTGCTCCTGGATCTATCCGCCGCATTTGACACGGTAGACCATGATAGTTTGGTTCGATGCCTCCATGACTTCGGCATTAGGGGAACCGCCCTTGAGCGGGTGAGGTCATTCCTCCACAAGCGGACTCAAAGGGTGGCTTTACAACCTTATCAGTCCGAGCAGAAGCGCTTGTGGTGTGGGGTGCCCCAAGGATCAGCTTTAAGTCCACTGCTGTTCAACATCTATTTGGCACCCCTGTTTTCCCTTATTGCCAACTGGGGGGTCAAGGCAATATCTTATGCCGATGACACCCAGCTGGTGTTCCCTTTTAAAGACCAGTCGGCTGATTCCTTTAAGAGCTTCAAGAGTTGCCTTAAGGATGTTGCAGTTTGGATGAACAATAATAAATTAAAATTAAATGCTGAAAAGACAACAGTGATGTTCTTTGGGACCAACAAGCATCCTGACTCGGATTTGTGGTGGCCGCAGGAAATGGGGTTACCACCCACCCCAGCGGGCACTGTTAAAAATCTTGGAGTACATTGGGAGGCAGATCTGTCGTTTTCCTCTCAAATCCAGCAGGTAACATCCTCCTGTTTTGGTAAATTGAGGTATATGAGGAAATTTCTATATTTGTTACCAGAAAACTGCCGTTGAGCCGTAGTTCATGCAACGGTGACGTCCAGACTGGACTATGCGAATGACCTTTACCTGGGCCTCCCTGCTTACATGGTTAAGAGACTACAACTGGTCCAAAATGCGGCTGCGAGATTGATTAGATGCATTCCTATGCGTCAACATATCTCTCCGCATATTAAGGAACTTCACTGGTTACCGGTGGCCAATAGAATTCAATTTAAGGCCTTAACCTTAGCTTTTCGTTCGTTCCATGGACTCTGTCCCAGATATCTGAAACAACGGTTATGTGCCTACAAACAGACTTGGCTACTGCGTTCCAATAATCAGAATCTGCTTGTTACCCCACGAGTTAGGGAGGAGCGTTGGGGCGGCAGATCCTTTGTGGTGAGAGTGGCCAAGCTATGGAATTCTTTGCCGCCTGCTTTGCGGCAGATCGAATCAGAATGGCTATTCAGGAAGACAGTTAAGACTTGGCTCTTTAACTTGGATTAATTCCGATGGTTGGCTGGTGTTTGTCCTTTTTATTTCGCTGTCACTTGTTGTTATAGCGCCGGGACACCTCCTTCGGGAGGTAGCTGTTTGCGCTCTATAAATGGTTGTATTATTATTATTATTATTGAAGCAGGTTTGCCAATGTCACCATGTTTTAGGGGAGAGTGCCTGCACCTTAGCACCGGTTAACAGTGGTAAGGTGACCAGAGTACTAAGTCCAACAAAAAGGTATAGTCTAAAGTGGGAGGCGAGAGGGCAAAACTTAGGGGGAGATCACCCAAAGGCTGACAGGTCTAACAAATTTCACAGACACAAAACATGAAAAGTCTAACTGTTCCCAATCAAACGTTAGCATTTATTAAATGTGATAAGGCACCCCAATGTTATTCTTTAGAAGAGGTATGCCTCACATTAGTGATAAATGAATTTATGAGTTTTTCACTACCAGGACATGTAAAACGTAAAAGTACATGTCCAACCTTGCAATTATAATGAACCCTGCCACATGGGCTACCTAGGGCCTAATTTAGGGGTGACTTATATGCAATAAAAGGAGAGTTTAAGGGTAGCCAGAGGTTATAAAACTGACTTCAAGCTGCAATGGAAGGCCTGGGGCATGTTTTAAGGGGCTACTTAACTGAGTGGCACATTAAGAGCTGGCACACTAAGAGCTGCAGGTCCTTGTTGCTCGAATGTGGATTTACGATAACAAAGAAAAGACAAAAGGCATTTGGCAAAACAGGAACAGTTGATTTAAATTAAATGCAGAAGGCGAGAGAGCCGCAGCAGAGTAGGGGTCTGAAGATTGTCTCAAAGTACATTGGTGTAGGCCGTTATTTTATACATTTCACAACGTGTCATAAAGCAATTTGTACATTCTTTTAGAACAGTAATCCCGGGACTAGTCACGGGGATGTATATTCGTTCACCTGATGAGGAGTGCAGGTGGGTCTCAACCTTGTGACCTTGCGTGGACACAATGCGGGCCAGTGAGTAATGTGTCCAGATGGCATTGGGAGCACATGATCAATGTGTGCAGTGTGCGTGTGGTGTTCTGATTGGTTGAGTGTTCCTAACTACATGTGGCATCTAACTTTATGGTGTGTTGGGAATGCGCATCCCTCTGGCCAAACGTGTTTTATTGGGGCCAATCTTCTCGGACCAATTTGGTGTTGCTGCCTATCTGGCTGACTGATCTCGCCACTACCTTCCAGATCCCTTTCACCTTTCAGTCATTGTACAACAGTGAGGGGCTGAGGTGGAGATTTCCGAGGCGACTGGACTCGCTGCTGCCTACCGAGCCGGCGGGAGCTTGTTGCGGGCTGCGAGATTGTGGGGCGGCCTTTGATCGAGCTGCGGGCGGGGAGCTGTTATGGCCGCGGAGGACGTAGGAGAATTCGCCTGGGCATACGCTCACCCTCTTGTGGCGGATAAAGCCGCGCTGGTGCAGGGTGCAAGATTTGGACTTGCGGCTTTCGCCTTTGAGGAGTGAGAGTGCCTTCGCAGCTTCTGCCGGCGGGCAGAGCTGCTGATGCGGCGCGGTCCACTTGAGGCTTGAGAGCGCCCTCCTGTCCCACTGCATTGAGACTGAGCCCGGGGAGCTGGAATTGGTGGAGGAACCGCCTACAATCTCTGTTTGCGCCAGGAGGTGCTCAATATAGCACAGACCATGGAGAAGGTTGAGCTGGGCTCCACACTAATGTCAACAGACCATTGCCGCTGAACCACAATGGGGTAGAAAAAGCCTTCAGCAACTGAGGAGGTAACTGTGACTACTCTAGGTACCTTTTTGACCAGAGCAACTTCGGTCTTAGAGAAATAAATTGCCCTTACAGAAAGGAGCCTCTCGTTGGGTTTAGGGGCGGGCCAATTATTAACCATACCTACTCAACCTACGCAGGGGGATGCAACCCTCACAGCTGGGGCAGCCCCTATAGAACCGCACGTGGTTATTGGATTACCTACTAGATCACCTACAGAACACCCAGAGTTTGTTACCACACATAGCGGGAAACTGACAGCCCCTACCTCTGTTGATGGGAAATGAAAAAGAGGCAACGTGACATTACCCACTAAATGCCGAGCGAAAAAGATCAGAATGGTCGCCACGTCTGTGAATTCATCCTATCCGAATGGCCAGCAACCCACAGACTTCGCCTCTCCTCCGAACTGGGCTGCACTCTTGGACAACTTTAAACAACTCTTGCAACCTATCTATTCACACTTAGATTACATAGATTGCATTTTACAAGGTTTATCTCAGTCTCAAGTAGCTCATGAAGCGGGGTTAGATCCAGGGGTTATTCCAGCCACTTCTAGTGCCCTGCCCGATCTCTTGGCTATCTCTGATGCACGTACAACCTCCAACAACACTAACTTTGAAATCAATAATATGGGTTCCAAATGTAATATTAGTAATAATACTACCCAAGGCTGTACGCAAGCTATATCTATGGGTTACCTTGGTGTAGTCAATGAGTTGTCATCTAGCAGGCCTAACCATGCAAGTCTCGACCCCAGGTGCTGCCCACCACAGGTGTCTACAAAAGACTTAAGGAATAAAGGACAATCACAATATATATCAAGTACACAGGGTAAGGCAATCCGACCATCCAGGCAGGTACATAATAGACTAAACCAAAAACATATGAATCTTTTTCCTGCTGCATGCCCTTTTGTTGTAAATTTGGTAAACGTACCTTTATTGTGCCCACATTTATTTGAATCTTCAATCCAATTGATGGACAAGGCTCGACATTAGCTGAACCAAAACTCAGAAAAAGGACACCTGATTCAAAATCACTTGATAATGGCTAGAAGAACACAGTGGATAGGGACTTATATAAAATCAGTTAATAATGACTGTGTAATTTTGTATTTTGATAATGAACGTTTGGTTAGAGTTTTATTAGGAAGTCTGCCGGCTTCCCCTTCTCTTGATTCCCAGATTTATGCAGTTCCTCTTGGCTTCTTTTATAGGCCCGCAACAGCATGCGCCAATCAGGAATACTATCCCAGGAGACCTGGCCCTAAGCATGCAAAGGTGGCTCCCGCCCGCTTCCCTTATCTAACAGGTACTCAACGTTAAAAGATATGGAGGCTTATGATTGACTGTCCTCTGAACAAATGGCTTCTGGTCTGGTATCTGTAGAACGGGCTTGCTTGGCTAGTTCTGATTTAACAAATAGCATCCCCTCAATACGAACTAATGATATTTCATCTACCTCCCCGGCACCGACAATGCACCATTCACAAGATTCCAGCAGAGACGTAAAGCTTCTATCATGGAATATAGCAGGATACGGAACCAAAAAAGATAACTCAAACTGGCATAAAGTCTTCCTAACTTCTTATATCATCTGCTTCCAGGAAACTTGGTCAGAACAGCCTTTGTTTGTAGATGGTTATCGTTCTTATGTTAAGCCAGCAGTCCCGTCAACTGGTGGCAGATCTAAGGGAGTTTACTTACCCTTACCTCAAACTCGATCACCATAGGTAAGTTGAAGGTTATTAATAATTCCCCTCATTTTCACATAATTTTGGCTGAAGCCCCTGGGAAAGTCGATCTGTTATTGATTAATTTTTATAACAATAATTTTAAGAATCCCACACATGTGATAGACAAGTTAGGGGAAATACTGGAAGCTCTTTTCACATTTCATCCACAAACTCTCTTTTTAATATGGGCAGGAGACTTTGATATACATTGTTGTCTTAAAACAGATCAACATACTTGTGGTGTTACTGATTCAAATGATTTGCTCCTTACCCACTTTGTGCATCCTAATTATGGTAACATTTTAAACAGTTTCCTATTAACCTGGGATTTAAAAATAATAAATCCATGTCACCAAATGACAGGCCAACTCCTCACCACTTTCCAACGCAACGGAGTCACATCGACAATTGATTTTATAATCACTCAATCCAACAATATGCGCAGTATTAAGTCTATTAAGGTAGAGTGGACAGAGTTTAGTGACCATGCTTTCCTTGCCTTTAAGCTTGCTTGGTATTTTGATGCTAAATTAAGACCTTTATGTACCCCTAAACCGATACTGAGCAAGAAAAATGGATTTACCCTTATATGGGAGAAAATCGATACAACTCATTTCCTCCCAAAGGTATATCAAAGAGGTCTTACCCAAGACTGAAACTTGTCTAGAACCTAACACTGACAATCACCAGGTAATAATATCATTCAACAAAATCTTAACATCTATAAAATCTAATCTTACATGCCCATTTATGAGAAACACTCCATCCACGAAAAAGTGGTTCGAGTTAAACTGTTCAAAGGCTTCTAGAGCTCTTCGCACAGCTCTAAAATCGAATCCTAGAAATAAAGACCTAATAAGGTCATTGCGGCATGATTATAAGAGAGCTAGAATGGTGAGGAAAAAGCAGCTATGGGATGAAGTTTGGGAAAAATTGGGAGAGGCATCGAAAAGTAAAGACAGTAAGGCATTCTGGCAGGTAGTAAATTCCCCCTTCCTACAGGAAGAGGGAGGGCCCTCTCTTGACACCCACATAGACGAATCCTCCTGGCTCTCTCACTTAAAGAGTATTTTTAATGTAGTGAAGGACAGAGCTCCAAATAATCTGGATGACTCGATGATCGTCCACCGGGGGATTGAGTTCTCCATAGAGGAAATTGATCTTGCACTCTCCCAATCGCCAGCCTTAAAGGCTGCTGGACCGGATGGGGTCCCTCTGGATATTTTCCTTACACATAAAGATTCATGGATCCCGTTATTAACACAAGTTTTTAATGCAGTTTCTAAAATGGGACCTCCGGTATCCTGGAAACAATCGGTGATCATTACAATATACAAGAAAGGTGACCCCATGAATCCTGCAAGTTATCGCCAAATTTCTTTGCTAGACAGCACTGCCAAACTAATGGGCCGATTGCTCATAAATAGGCTGGCGGAATGGGCATCCTCCAACAACATTTTAGCAGAAACTCAATATGGGTTCAGAAATGGGAGGGGAACTATTGACCAAGGGCTAAATCTGGCCCTACTAGCAGCAAAGTATGTCTGTGCGAAGAAGGTCCAGTTTTATAGGGCTTTTGTGGATCTGTCCACGGCCTTCGACTGCGTGGACCACTCAAAATTATGGGTCCTTCTGGAGTCTATGGGTGTGGACAAATCCATAATTTTTTTTATCAGGGATCTCTATAGAGAGGCCGTAGCTGTAGTAGATTTGGAAAACAGGGGGAAAGCACAGAGACATTTAAAATAGAAAAGGGGGTGCAACAGGGTTGCGTTCTTGCCCCTTTTCTTTTCTCCTTATATACCAATAAATGCAACGAAGTCTTGACCGCACAGTGCTTGGATGTTCCATCATCAGGCAGCATATCGCTGCCAGCCCTTTCTATGCAGATGATGCGGTCTTGATGGCCAGGACACCTATGGCCCTACAGCACCTGATTAACTCCTATTCATCTTTTATGGCCGAATTGGGTTTGTTGGTGAAATCGAAAACCTTTATATTAACAGCAGAAATGGGAAGGAAAAGGTCTATTTTATTTAACTTAGATGGGGGCACTCTGGAACGAGTAGAGTCCTTTATGTATTTAGGCATCTTTTTTACTCTAAATTGAACTGGTCCGCCATGATTACAAATAGAATAAATATGTTACAAAAAAGCATAGTCGCCCTGTGGAAATTTGCCTCTAAATTAGGCAAAAAATCAATCAGGGAAATGTTTGAAATATACCAGGCAAAATCTGTTGCCGTAGCTACCTACAGCGCAGGAATTTGGGGTACAGCTGAAGTGGGTGCTTTGCAGAAAGTGGAGGATAAGTTTGTTAAAAAACTGCTTTCATATAACCCAGGCTGTTCAAATTTGATCGCACACTACGAACTGGGCCTCCCCTTTATCACTGATATAGTTAAACTGGCCCCGCTCCTTTTATGGTAGCGCATATGGAAAAGGGACTTGGTTGGGTTGAACCAAGCCGTAATTAATGATATTATCAACCTTGACCAAGCCAATTGTATTCCCTGGCTTGCATATGTTAGGAAGTCTTTTATAGATCTGGGTTTGGCCTTCTTGTACACATCACCCAGTAAGTGTATGCTCTTTCCTAAGAACAAACTAAAAGATGCCTTTTTTAACAAATGCGAGGCTGAAAGACGGCAACGGAATCAAAGCAAAATCACGGTTATACATTACCACACGTTTAACTGGGTGCGACTGCTCTACATGAACCCCACAGCACGAGCACGTACGGGACAGCATATCTCACAGCAGTACAGTGTAGCCAGAGGTACGAGACAGGGCTGCCCACTATCGCCGTTATTGTTTATACTGGTGCTGGAACCCCTTTTGCATAGACTCCGGACCCTAATGGGATACAAGGGAATAATGAGGGGACACACGACACATTGTTTCTGCATATGCAGACGACCTCATCCTCTATATCAATAATATGGATGTGGATTTTGAACCTCTGCCCTCCACTTTTGCTCTTTTCCAGGAATTAACAGGCCTCTCGATAAACGCCAATAAATCTTATGCCTATTTTTTTGCTGACCACACACGTAATGGACAGTTATGCTCTGGGCAGTGGAAATTTCACATAGCACCTGATACCTTTCGGTATTTGGGAATCCAGATATACCAGAATACGACAGATTTATTAGACGGCAACCTAACCCGTGCGGTATCTGCCCTCAAGACCCAAATTCAATTTTGGACCTCTCTGCCCATATCAGTGGCAGGAAGGGTTGCCATAACCAAGATGGTGCTGCTTCCAAGATTGCTTTACTATTTCAACAATCTACCCATAATTGTGCCGGCAGGGGTTTTTAAATTGTTGAATTCCTTAGTAATAGAGTTGATCTGGGGTACGGGCGCAGACGTATTGGACTCATGAATTTACAACTGAGTACAAAACAAGGGGGACTGGGGGCACTGGACCTGAAGGCGTACTGCTATGCAAGCCAGCTACAATGGCTGGCGTATTGGGTGGCGGGTCGCAACCTACAGGAACTAGATATGACACGTCAGGCGTGGGAACGCGGAGACATACATAGGCTCTTACTGCCCAAGGCCAAGATCCCAGCATCGACACCCCATCTGTTACGAATAGCGATAATATATTGGAGAAGCGCATTGAGACATACAAAACAGATGTCACCATATGCTCCTACCATTCCGCTGATAGGTATCCCCACACAGTCGGGTGTAGTTACTAGTCGACAATTGTCGGATTGGACAGACGCAGGGATTACTACAATTGGGACGTTCTTTTAGAGGGTACGCTAATGTCACATGACGCCTTTGTACGAGAGCATGGAGTGCCGAATAGACTGTTCCTATTACACGCTAGTGTCTCTAGATTTATTCGGGACACTTGGGCTCAGGGGGGTAGTGAACCAGACACACACACACTACTTACTATGCAATACCTAATGGGAAACGGGGCTCACCTGACAAAGTGGCTATATCAGGGGATCCGTACAGTAGCAGCGGTATCACTACAGCCATTCCGTGATAAATGGGATAGGGACGTGGGACGCATACTCACAGATAAGGAATGGGCCATCATTCTGGGGCATCCAAAGAAAGTATCTTGTAATCCCAAATTTAAATTCATCCAGCTTATGCTAGTGCACAGGGCTTATTTGACCCCGCGAAGATTGAGCACCATGTTCCCGGGCACGGGGGATACAAGCCCGCGCTGTCATTCCCCTGATGCGGGACTAATACACATGTTATGGGATTGCCAGAGATTGGGACACTACTGGGCGTCTGTATGTCAAATATTGAAGGATATCACCCCAGTGCGGAATAATGACTCAATGGAATACTGCTTACTGGGATTATGCCCGCAAGGGAAGAAAGGTAGCCCACTTCATAAGTTCGCACATCTTGCCCTTTTACTAGGCAAAAGAAACATTACAACACGATGGAAAGCTACCAGAGCGCCATCTTTGCAGGAATGGCATGTGGAAATGATCAGATGGGGTAAAGCGGAAGGGGCTGAATTGCAAAGAGAAGAACACAGGGGGTTGCGCAAAACACCGATCTCTATGGAGTGGAATGCATTAATGGATGAATTTGCTGCGATTGACATACAATCGTACTGAGGGGGTATAGTTGCACCTACTCAAAGCCCTGGTTGACGTTTTTTATCACAACTAAGGGGCCGATTGCGATTTCGGACGGACTCAGGTCCGTCCGACATCGGTCAGGAGCCGTAACCGACCGACCTGCTGTCGTCGGTTACGGCCCTGCAAGTACGATGCGACCGAACCCTGTTCGGTCGCACTCATATAGTTCACAATGGGAGCATGCATTCCGAGCGGAATGCATGTTTGCATTGTTATGTTATGTTATGTTATATAAGTTTGTAAAGCGCACTGTTACCCAAGGGTGTCCTGGCGCTGAGCACTGTATGCCTGAGGCAGTGTATACCTGGTGAGACTAAGCTGAAAACAGCCAGGTTTTCAGGCCCTTCCTGAACAAAAGGAAATCCGTGCCAGTCCTTAGATATAATGGGAGATCGTTCCAGGCCTTGGTGGCTCTAAGGATAAAGCTCTTCCCACCCCAGTTAGCCTTTTTTGCTCTAGGAACGACCACCCGCTTTGCTTCCATTGAGCGCAATGTTCTCCCGGGGACATACCATTGAATGCGCTTTTGTAGGTCTTCAGGGCCAGTTCCCATCAAGGACTTAAAGACCGTGCAGAGAGCCTTGAATTGAACTAGTTGTTTGATTGGGAGCCAGAGAAGGTAACGTAGGCCATTCCTGACCGACATAAACCTCGGAGTGTCTGTAAGCAACCTAGCTGCCGCATTCTGCACCATCTGTAGTCTGTTGAGATGTTTCTTATTAATAGTCAAGTACAGACTATTACAGTAATCCAGACGGGACAGAATGAGGGCTGAGACGACTGATCTGAAACTTTCTTCCGTGAGGAAAGGTTTTATTTTCCTCAGGGTCCTCAGAATAAAAAAGCTTGTTGACACCACCCCGCTGACCTGGTCCCCGAATGTGAGGGTGTTATCCATGATCACCCCCAGGTTCTTAACTTTCCGTGAGGGGGTGGGGGAAGGCCCATATCACTAGGCCACCATGCTGGGGCCAGAGGTTAGGGCTGTTCCCGAAGACAATCACCTCTGTTTTGCCTGCATTTAACTTCAGGCAGTTAGCAGACATTGTGAAAAGCAGGGGTGCAGTTCATCCCTGCACCCTGTGGCCGGCACCCCAAGGTGCCTGCCACCGGGTGCAGGGATCAACAGAGGGGCACCTTAGGTGCCCCCAGGCCGCCATTCGGCGGCCTCGCACCCATGGGGGCCCTACTGGGGGCCCCCAAAGACAGGTACCGACTGCCTTTTCATGCTGGAAAGACCGGCACGAAAAGGCAGTGAAAAACTGCCATCGTACTCCCTCGGTCGTGAAGAGGTGGCCGGGGGAGTACTGAAGGATATCCGGACGGCTGACGGGCTCTCCGAGCCCGTCGGAAGCTATCCGGAAATCCGAGTCGGATTCCTTTCCGACCGAGCCCATCGGAATGGCTCGGTCGGAAAGGAATCTGGCCGGCATGTTCCGATTCGGTCGGAAGGGCTCCGGCCATCGTTCGGTACCCTTCCGGCCGAAATCGGAATCGGACCCTCAGTGCGATGTCAACAGTAACCAATACAGTACATGATGGACTACTGACAGGTCTGCATATAGGGAGACTATGATTATAAGTAAATGATATGAGCATGGGGACATAAAGGCAATGGAATGCGATTGCCGGGCATGTGGGAGAAGGGAGGGGGAGGATTTAGTTATAGTAAGTTAGATGTAAAATGATGGATGTATTTCTGCGAATGTGTTTGATTTCATATTGACATATATTGGCTGATATATAAAGGTCGAGTATGGGTAATAATGACAAATACTGGCCCACAGAAATGAACATTACCTATTGTGCGTATGAAGCAACGCACTGCCACTCAAGGTGTATGAAAGGGTAACAAGGACCCTACAAGGAATTTCTATTCAAATAATGGAACTGTATATGATGTGTTGCATGATTACAATGTAATGATATAAGGCCTTTTTTACTTATGCTAATGTTATATAAAATCAATAAAATGTGTTATAAAAAAATAAATACATTACCACACGTTGCCTAGAGTACGCACGGGTCACGATTCATATCTCTCTTTCGTGACCAATAATACCCACCGATATCTATTAACAAGGATGAGGTTAAACTTTTTCCCCTCATGGCAGGCTACCCAGCATCTGTACATTCACTAACCAACTTAACGCCATGTCCCTGTGATGGCCTGTCTACCCAATTGATGCCACACATTTTATTTTTCTGTGGCTTCTATAAGATTGAAAGGAAACAGTATATCCCCTCCCCCCTGTAAAGTAAACTGAGCCTACACTCTTATTCCCTAGCTCTTTTAGTTATTTACTCTTTGGAAACACCCTATATTTGTTTTACATTAGCAAACGTTTTATATTCCGTTCTTTGGACTAGGAGAAGATCCTCAAATAGGGGTGTTGTTTTACGTGATTATTCTTACCAACCGTCATCAATTGTTAATACTGTTTTTAATTAAATTGCAGCTAGTTAGCTAACACGTTAAATTGAATCTGTAAAAGAAAAATGAATTGCCTACGTGATGGTGATATAATCACAATTTGATTAGTGTAAATATTCCTCTTATGATGTATAGCTGCTAGTTTTAGAAATGTGGATGCACTTAAACTATGGTATTTTTAATAGGTAAATATACAAAATGAAAGTTTTTAACTGTTTTAAAATATCTCTCGATCAATTCGTATTATGATAATTATTTGTACTTTTATGCATTCACTAAATGCGAATAAAGTTATTTGATTGATTGATTGATCTCGGTTTTCCCAGTTCATGCATTTGTCTATGGGCTACGTGTCACACCACCTGTGATCTGTCAATCAGTTGCTTCAGACCTTTGTCGCAGGGCCTGCCTTACCATATATTTCTGACTCTGGTTGATGGGGAGGTCATATTGGATAGATTTGACAACAGTGATGAGAGTTCGTTGCTATACGTAAATATATCATGGCGTACATGTACATCGTATTTTTCATTATTAACATCCCCTAGTAGCATTTCATTTACTTGCCTTAGGTATATGGTATACAACTTTACTAGGGAATTATAAGTCAATTAAAGATGGCAATTAAGTGACTCCTGGCCTCTACCTAGCCAATAGGGTCAAAAGGTCCCAGGAGTATCACTACCCAATTTTTGCAGCAGTTCACTCAAAACTATTTGTAGAGGCTACTTCTCTCCCACTGGGATTGGTGTCTGGCTGACAAGATGTACAAAAGAGGGGCATACTTAGGGTTACTTACCTCTGCCTGTGACATGGTACAACTCCTTGAAGATAATTAAGATCATAGGCACAACCCAGATGATCATCCTGTTAAAGGCACAGAACACCTTCCAAAAACCCAAGGCATTTGCTTCATCTTTGGGAGCAAGTTCACACTTCATCAAGGGGCTATTCAGCTCTTGGATCAAAGCACATGCAAATGAGCTTCTAGAGGCTTTTTGGCAGGGATGAGGTACATTTCTAAAAGTACCTTTGCCAAAATCGTTATCACAAATTTGACTTTCCCAGTGAACTGACATTGTGATAAATATTTTTGAAAGTCCAAAAATAAATTTTGTAGCTGTTTCCTCTGCCAAGATAGCAGTATTAAATGTAATATTGCATTCCAATTCTTCCCCATGGAGCAGCTATCCCTGCTAATGTAAAATATGGCTTTTGAGGCCTTTTCACCATAAGGGCATGTTTAAAATGTAACTTTTACATGTCCTGATTTAAATTCATGCACACTGCCTTATGGACATTACAGTGTAGTTAGAGGTGACATTTATATTTAAAAGGCAGGGTTAGGCCTGACAGATGGGGTTATTTTCAATGTTGAGTTTTAGAACTGTACAGGCAGGCCACAGTGCCAGGCCTGCAGTATTGTTTACACTGCTACTGTAGTAGGGTGGAACAATGTGTGCTTCAGTCCACTAGTGACATTTTCCTTAAAGGCCCTGGTACACATTGTACCATATACTAGTGACTTATAGGTATGTTATATATTCTAATTATGAGTACACCAATTCAATATGTTTTTGAGGTCATAGCACATTCACAGGTGCCTGCTTAGCAGAGTCCCCATGCACAGAATAAAATAAAACAGTGTTGGATCGGGTCCTTTCTGCAGGGTCATCTCAGATTTTTGCCTTCCGCTGCCTTCCTTTGCTGATCATTTCTTTGCTGGCTTTTAGGGCTCTGTGCAGTTTTTCTTTCTAAACAGTGACAAAGTGTTTGTGCTCTCTCCTTACAACATTGTAATGCTGTCCCACACCTGATTGATAAATGTAATTTACTTCAACGCCCCTAGTATATGGGACTACATGTACCTGGGCCTGTAAGTTTAATGCTGCTGGTCGGTTGCAGCACTCTTTGTGCCACCCAATAAAGAAGCCTTTTTTAAAAATGTCTCAGGCTTGTCACTGCAGCCTGTACTGCAATGTTGAAGTACCCTTTCGCCCTAGCAAAATGAACTTTTGCCAGGCTTAAACCTTCCTTTTTAATACTTATATGCTTACCCCTAAGGTTGGCCCTAAATGCTCATGAGTAGGTGAAATGGTGTTTAAAACGTAGGGCATGTGTGTTCAAGATTTACATGCCCTGACAGTTAAAAACTCCTAATGTTGTATTTCACTGCTAAAAGGCCTATTACTTCCATAGGCTACCACTGGATTAAATAATTATAAGTGCTTACTTCAGAATGGGACAGATTAATATACGGTTTACACTCAAATGAATTGTAATTTACAAACCTCTTTTTAAGTTACAATTTTGAAAATGCCACTAATAAAAGGTTACACAAGGAGATGATGGACGGAGCCCTGAAACTTTTCAGACACTCACCCCCAGTCACAGATCTGGGTTGAATCCATCATCATTCTTTAGCTCACTTCGCCACCTCATTTCAGACCCAGCTATATGCAAATCTGTCTTGACCCTGTTCCTCATGTGAACAGTCCAGCCCGAACTGCCAAGCCAGGTCTTCCCTGAACCGGAAACAAGCATCCTGGGACCGGTTTCTGGGTAACACCCTTCATCAGCCAGGCTAGCTTGAACCCAGTAGCAAAGTGAGCAAGGGACCCCCGTCTGGGCAAACCCTGCCAACTTAGGGTGAACAAAGCAAACACAAAGAGATGATGGACAGAGCCCTGAAACTTTTCAGACACTCACCCCCAGTCACAGATCTGGGTTGAATCCATCATCATTCTTTAGCTCACTTCGCCACCTCAGTTCAGACCCAGCTATATGCAAATCAGTCTTGACCCTGTTCCTCATGGGAACAGTCCAGCCCGAACTGCCAAGCCAGGTCTTCCCTGAACCGGAAACAAGCATCCTGGGACCGGTTTCTGGGTAACACCCTTCATCAGCCAGGCTAGCTTGAACCTAGTAGCAAAGTGAGCAAGGGACCCACGTCTGGGCAAACCCTGCCAACTTAGGGCAAACACAAAGAGATGATGGACAGAGCCCTGAAACTTTTCAGACACTCACCCCCAGTCACAAATCTGGGTTGAATCCATCATCATTCTTTAGCTCACTTCGCCACCTCAGTTCAGACCCAGCTATATGCAAATCAGTCTTGACCCTGTTCCTCATGGGAACAGTCCAGCCCAAACTGCCAAGCCAGGTCTTCCCTGAACCGGAAACAAGCATCCTGGGACCGGTTTCTGGGTAACACCCTTCATCAGCCAGGCTAGCTTGAACCCAGTAGCAAAGTGAGCAAGGGACCCACGTCTGGGCAAACCCTGCCAACTTAGGGCGAACAAAGCAAACACAAAGAGATGATGGACAGAGCCCTGAAACTTTTCAGACACTCACCCTCAGTCACAAATCTGGGTTGAATCCATCATCATTCTTTAGCTCACTTCGCCACCTCAGTTCAGACCTAGCTATATGCAAATCAGTCTTGATCCTGTTCCTCATGGGAACAGTCCAGCCCGATCTGCCATGCCAGGTCTTCCCTGAACCGGAAACAAGCATCCTGGGACCGGTTTCTGGGTAACACCCTTCATCAGCCAGGCTAGCTTGAATCCAGTGGTAATGCAATGGCATGGTGAGCAAAGAAATGATGGATTTAGGCCAAGATCTCTGTACTGGGGTGAATGTATGACATTGTTCTGCATTCTGTCCATCAATTGTTCTTTTTGCATTTGTCACCCCGAGTGGGACGGGTATTCCCAGATGTGGGTCCCGTGCTCTCCATGCCACTGGAGTCAAGCTATCCTGGCTGATGAGGGCTGAAAGCCCAAAACAGGTCCCAGGATGCTTGTTTCCAGTCCAGGGAGGACCTGGCCTGGCAGTTCGGGGTGGACTGTTCCCATTGGGCGCAGGGTCAAGACTGATTTGCATATGGCTGGGTCCAAACTGGAATTGCACGGTGAGCAAAAAAATGATGGATTTAGGCCCAGATCTATGTACTGGGGTGAATGTATGACATTGTTCTGCATTCTGTCCATCAATTGTTCTTTATGCACTGATAAAAGGTTGTCATTTTCTTGACAAAATTAACGGTGCCTTTCCAACAGTGTTCTGGGTCACATGACTGTGAATGGCTCTGCTGTTGTGGTAGGTGTATTTCTTCCAGACATGAGAACAAAGTAGGCCAATGTGTGATGAGTGTGTCTTCATGACAGGGTGGCTGCATCCTGCCCTGTATGGATTGGAAAGGGCTCAGCCTGCAGCACACACAAAGGAACCTGACACCAAGCCTATCCTGCTTTTTGCCACCTAGACAGTTTAGAATCAAACTCAGGGTAAGGGGAATAACAGACCAGAACCAGTTTTGAGGGTAGGTCAGGGAATTGCCCAACACAAGGGCTGGCACTAGGTATTAAAATAGGACCTTCATAACATCTCATCAGAACCTTCATGGACCTGTTTGAAGATTCAGCAGAAGGACTGCCCTGCTATCTGAGGAAGAAGTACTGCCCTGCTGACTGGACAAGCAAGATTTATCCTGCTTTCCTTGAACCCAGGCTACCCAGAATGACTCCAAGGGTTAGTTAGCTGACCATGCATGTGATATACAGGGACACAAAAAGCTTCCAGAGACCTCCCTGCACCTGCCTAGCTGACCAACTCCAACTGGACCTGCCTGAGCCCTGCTGCTGGCATCTGCTGGAGTCAGTCCTGATCCTCAAGAGGTGCCTTCTAGGTGCTCTTGCTAGCATTAGAGAAAGATCTACCCTGTCTAAATGAAAGATTCATCAGATTAAAAGTGAAGCATTTTAGAGCATCTCTCAGTTGTTCAGCTTCCACTTGAAGACTTCAGAACATATCTTACCCCAAGTGATGCAGTGTCCTGTAGAGCCCCCCTGCACAGCTGAAAGTGCATTAGCGTGTACTCCATGAGATGCAAAGCCTTACAGAGCCACACCGTACCATCCCATCTGGGTCCCACAGAGATGCCCCACTCCTACCTGAGGGCTTCATCGGATCCGTTATCGAGTGGTCTGCATACCCGCAATGCCACACCATGAAGCTGACAGCTTCATTGGATCTTAGGCCAAGCAACATGAAGCTATGCAAAGCAACTACATAGAGAACTTGCATTAAGGGCGTAAGGAACAACCCCAGCATGTCAAACGTGGTCCAAATTGTAAAAATGTCCTTAAATGTTACAAAATTGATGACGGTACAGGCTTCAAGAGTTGAACTTTGAGATTGCAGTCGAGATTTTGTGGACCATCTATAACTTTGTACTCTGTGAAATGGACTCAACAAATCAAATATTGTTGTCTGTATGTCTCAATCAAAGATAATACTGTGATAGCAAAGGTAGTTGTTTGTTTTCTCATTGTGTCACAGGTATATTTGGTCATTTTCTTGCAATGGCAGGATGACGTGCCTTGAAAGAAGCTGGAAAACGAATAATAAGCACAATAATGCAATAAAACAATTAAAATACAGATCATGTATATCTGGAGAACAAAAACTCTATGAAGGGAGAAGAAGGGTGTAAAGGAATTTGTGGAACTTTACCAGGTGAATGCTACTGGAGAGATCCTATGTGCTTACCAGCAGCAGGGTGCAATCTTTACAGAACAAAGTATAGATTTCAGTAGTGGTTCAATAGGAATGATAAAAATGAGCTCTCATGACACATTAGATTCACCATAAGCTCCAACTGACGTGCTGTATATACCATGGACCTTACCAAGATATTCTCTCCAAGTCAGGATGACAGGAAGCAGCAAGGTAAATGCCACAGGGAACATCAGTGGAATGAAAAATCATCTACATGAATGAAATACAAAAGGTGGGGCAAACAAAAGAAAGCTGTTAAAACACTAACATGAAGTAACAGAGAGAACCAGGAACTTTAACTTAGGAAGCACGTTGCTAGCCACCAAGTATTTCCAGCTGCTTGTACTCAAAGTCCTCTGGAAGCGCTTGTCTCATCCTGTGGCCTGGGATGGGTACTCTGATTGGTCCTTGTGCTCTGACAGTTTCTATTCCTTCGTCCCAGCCACCATAGGCAAATTCTCCACTTTCTTCAACCTGGTCCTGTTCTTTTCTCTTTGTACTTTTCATGATATAACTACCTGATTCCTGAAAAAGTCGCACTGTAAATCTACAAGGCTTCAACTTCTCCAAAAGTAGAGGTTCCCTTGGTAGGCTCATTAACCAAGAAGCCAATAGGTTTGAATGATGGTCATCCTGCACTATTAAATGCAAGGTGATTATCACTCATTTCCCATACCTATGTCTGCTATATGATGCACAGTGGACATGTTTAAAAAAAAATAATAATGGCCTGGATGTCCAGGGAGCAAATTCTCAGGTATCATGGCCATTAGGTTTTTTATCAAAAAATTAACTACCGCTTTGGCAGTTTGTTTTTTGAGAAAAAAACGTTTGCAGAGTGAATGCTTTAAATATGCTGCCACTTGTTAAAAAAGCAGTGCTCTGAATGGTGTCATCATTGTGGTTTCTCCCTGCACAGCTGAGATATCCCCTTCAGGCAGTGAGGATCTCTCATTATGGTGGACATTTCTCTAGCTCTCTGACAAACCGGTGGTTCATTTGGCAGAGTCTAAATGATCTTCTCAAGATTACCCAGGATGGTAATTCAAAGGCTTCATGGACTCTTTTAAAATATCTGAGTTTTTATATGATTTACGAGTAGTATGTTTTTGTCACATATTGCTTTGTTGCATGTTTGAAGCAGTTAAATTTGTATTGGTAGTGGGGTCCTGACTTTAGCGGTGCTTCTGAGTGGTGGCAATAAAAGATTTACTGCATAACATTGGCCTCCCGGTCTTGTTATAAAATTTTAATATCAAATGTTTTCATTCTGTATTTTGTTTTTCACATTTATTTATAACCAGCACTATAGCTTTCCAGTTCTGATTTTCATCATTGTGTTAATTCTCATGCATATTTGTTATAAGGACGGCAGAGAGATAAATATTAACTATCTCTTTTATTATTATCTGTTTTCAAAGAATAACTTAATAGACAAGAAGTACAAATTTTCCAGCAAACAAAAGTTTCCCCTCAACTACTGTAAAAGTGATTTTTGCCCTTTTTGCCCAAAGAAATTAAAATGTACAGAGCGTCATCTTATTACTTAGCATTGGAAATGGGCAACTCTTCCTACTACTGGATTTGAAGGTATTGTCATTTTTAATGCATATGTAGAGAGCTTTACCATTTTCATGCTTTTAAGGAGAATGCCTCAGACCAAACAAAAAGGAGAATGAAGCATGGAGGACAAAATTAGGTGGCAAGATCTGCATAATTAATGTGCCAAAAGAATAAAAGACAGAGCACCTTTATTAACAGCATTTGTTTTCTGGGAACCTTTTTTGTAAACTTAGCAAATTACATCAGAAATTATGTGACATATGAGCAGATTCCAGAATTTAGCAGTAAATGCACTAGCTACAGAATCACATAGATCCACTTCATTCATCAAGTTCCAATTTTTACAACAGGTTTTGTTTTTGTTGTTTTTTTCATTTTGACATTCTTTTTATTGTAATCTACACCAAAACAAAAGACAGTAACAATCATCTTGCTCAGCATATGGTTACGAGTTACATGTTGCATGTTTATCAGGACATTCCCCTTCTTATGTGTTATATTGCTCTATTTACCCCTTCCCTTTTTGAATGGCTCCATCAAGTTGCTATCATATTTCGCCCTTATATCTGTTCGAATAGGGAATTGCTGTTAACCGGTAGGCAGAGCATCCCTCTGCTCTAATTCCACCTTAGACAAATCTTTGTCCATTTGTGTGGACAGCCCCTTCCGTCGTAGGTCACCCTCTCCGCTTGCATACACCAATCCATGTTGGTTTCCCAGCCTGTAAACAATGGCCCGGACCCAGCACCCCATTTGCGTGCTATGTTGTGTTTGGCCACTATAAAGGCCAGTGTAACCCATAGTCTTCCTCCCATCGCTAATTCAGTTTTCCCGCAGATGTTTAATAGGCACCATTGAGGAGATGCCTCCATCTCTTTCCCAGATATCCTCCGCATGGAGGTAACAATCTTGTTCAGGTATTCCCGTATCATGGGGCAATCCCACCACAGTTGCAGAAACGTACCTTCCTGGCGACAGTTCTTAGGGCATAGTGCTGAGTCCAAATACTCATTTTAACTAGGATAGTGCATGTGTAGTATGTCCTTTGGAGTATTTTCATTTGGATCAGCCAAAAGCCGACCGTATAGCCACCTCCCGGGGGAATTCGAGTGCCTCCTGCTACTCCTCATCACTTAAACTCCCTAGATCCACCTCCCATCTGGTATGCGCTCTCTCCAGAGTTCTGGAGGAGTTGTTTAATATTTTTCAGTAGGTTAATGAAATTGCCTTTTTCATGCAGATAATCATCTAGAAGCCTATCCTCTAAGGGGGAAGAGACTGGGGGGCCTATTTCCAGAGGGATGCCTCGTTGCAAAGCATGTCGTATCTGGAGGTATCGGAAGGTCTCAGCAGAGGCCAGCTCGTACTCTTTTTAAAGGACAGCAAAGGATCTGATCTTCCCCCCCACCCACCAATTGCCCACCCTGGAGAGGCCGATGAGGTCCCACTTATCAAAGCCCGGTTGGGCAGCCAGTAGCCCCAGGCGGCTTGAGTCCCATAGTGGTGTGGCCAGAGTGATCTTATCTTTCCACCCCAGCGCATCTGATGCTACGTGCCATAGTTTGACCGTTGTGGACATTGGGGTATTCACTCGTGTCTCCTGTTTCCCGCCATAGAGAGCTCTTAGGTAGCCTCCCAATCCCATATTATGTCTGTCCATTTTATAGGCTAGTTCGTCTCGGGCTACATGGACCCATCGATTAATCACCATAAGTTGTGCTGCCCAGTAGTAGTACTACAACGCTGGAAGCGCAATGCCACCATCATACCAACTTTTAGTTAGTTTGTTCAACGCTATATGTGGAGTTACCCCATCCCAGAGGAGTGCCCGTACCTCCGCTTCTACTTCCCGAAAGTATTCAGGAGGGACCAAATATGGTGTGTTTTGCAAAATGTATATGAAGCGGGGAAGCACCATCATTTTATATAGGGAAGCCTTGCCTAATAATGACAGGGGTGGAGTCCTCCGATGTCGTACGTCTTCCCATAGGCGGTGCAGGGGGGGGTCTAGATTATGGTTGTAAAACACCACCAGGTCTTTGGTTATATAGATTCCCAGGTATTTAAATCTTTCTATCATCACACGAGCTGTACAGGTTCTAGGAAGCCTCGGATTCACGGCCCGGAGGATGTATATCAATGATTTATCCCAGTTTATAGTATACCCAGAATACTTTTGGTACAAGGTGAATATGTGAAGCACTCTGTGCAGGGAAGAATAAGGGCTGGCCAGATACAAGAGGATATTATCGGTAAAGAGGGAGATTCTGTCCTCCCACTCCACTGTCCATTTGAGTCCTCTGATAAGCGGGTCACCTCATATACACACCACCAGGGGTTCCAAAACTAGGGCAAATATCAAAGGCGACAAGGGGCATCCCTGCCTCGTTCCCCTGTGTAGTGTGAAAACTGTCTATCGTCCCCCATTCACTGTCACATGCGCTATGTGTTCTGAGTATAGGAGTCAGACCCATGCCAAGAATGTGTTTCTGAATCCCAGCCTCTCTAACACCAAAAATAAAATGGGCCATTTTATCATGTCGAACGCTTTTCTAGCATCTAGTGACATTACAACCGCCGCTTCCCTAATACTGTGAGCTCTTCCTAGCATTCCATGAAGGCCCCTTAGGTTATGTGAGGTGTTTCTACCCGGCATGAATCCTGACGGATCGGGGTAGACCAACGTATGCATCAACGGGACCAGGCGTGTCGCCAGAATTTACGCTAAAATCTTCACTTCTGCATTATTGGTCTGTATGATGCGCAGTCGTCTGGTGGTTTACCGTCCTTGTATAAGACTACCATGTTGGCCAATCTTTGATTTTTGGGCAGCTTCCCTGCTTTGACGATTTCCCGAAACATCCTTAACAGATATGGGGCCGTTGTGAAGGCTGTTAATTTGTATAGCTCAATTGGCAGGCCGTTTGGTCCCATTGCTTTCCTGGCATTTAATGCCTTGATGGCCTGTAGCACTTCACTTTCAGTAAGTTCTAATTCTAAGCTATCTCTATCAGTCTCATCAAGGGAGGGAACACTGAGGGTGGATAGCAGTTCCCTAGCCTCCACCTGGGTGATCAGTGTGGACGACGCACGCAGTTTTTTATAGTATGTTGCAAAGGCATCCGCTATTCCCTGTCGGCCTCTAATTGGTTCTCCCTTTTCTGAAGTAATTTCGGACACCCTTCTAGAAGCCTCTCCTATCTAGCAACACCTGCAGCTTGCCTGCTGTTTCCCCCACCTCATATAGCCGATAGAGTGTCGCCCAGTGTTCTGCTCTGGCTTTCTCCTCCGCTATGTCCCTATATTCATTTTGCTTGATTTGTAGCCTATGTTGCCCCTCTGGGGTGTCCAATAGCATTAGATCGGATTCTAGTTTCCGAATCTCCTCTTCCACCACTGTCAGCTGCTTCCTCCTCTCTTTTTTATGACTGGATATTAGCGAGACTCCCTGACCTCTAATTACTGTCTTGTAGGCTTCCCAAACAGTTTGATCCGATTCTACCGACCCATTATTCTCTTCAAAATAATTAATTGTCGTTTTCAATGGGTCTTCCTTAATACCTGGTATTTTGAGGTACCATGGATTAAGCGACATTTGATTTCTCCCATTTGAGGCATTTCACCATAGGAGGCACTAAGCAGAGAGTGGTCAGAAATACCTCTTGGGCGGTGGGTCATCTCAACAAACATGGGTAGTTGGTCCGCCAAGCCGAATATATAGTCTATGCGGGATAAGCTCCCATGGACCCTGGAGTGGAAGGTATACTGTTGGGCTGTCGGATTGTGTATTCGCGAGACATCTACTAGGCCAGTCGCTGAAAGAAACTCCGCCAGTGATTTCCCAGTGTTATCTCTCCGTCTGGCTGGCCAACGGTCTATTACTGCATTCAGGGCCGCATTACAGTCGCCTCCGATAAGCAGCTGCCCCTGTGGCAGATTGACTACATGTGCACCGAGGTCAGCGAGTGTGGGGGAATGTAATCTTGGGGGATGTAGAGAGACGCGATATTTACAAGTCGGCCTTCCCGGTGCCCCGACAGCGTCACAAAACATCCGAGAGGGTCATGCGTTACTTTCAATATAGTGAATGGATTTACGCAACAAGATACCCACACGTCTCGAGTCTCTGGTATAGCCTGCGTGAGCTACTAATTTATAGCCCCATCTATTAAGTGCACAGTAGGAGGTCCCTTGTATATGGGTTTCCTGCAACAGGGCGATGTCAGGTGCCTTCTGCTTGAGGTATTGTAGTACCACCCCTCGCTGACCATAAGGGGGTTGAGGCCTCCTGCTAGGGTGGGAGCAAGGTGCGTTCAAATAAAAGCAGCATCTTTATACTCAACTGGAAAAGGAAAATAACAGCAGCAGCCTCAGCTCGTCAGCATCAGCAACCGCAAACTCTCCCATCTACAGGATTGCCGGATCCCAGCCTTCGATGGGGGCATGGCGATGACCAACTTATACTTGTATTATTTGGCGACCCGCCTACTCACATTACATGATTGCTTTAATGGGGGATGGTCGGATCTGGCCTACAGGCTAGAACTGAGTGAATTGGGTCTATCCCGAATTCAAACAATGATGTACAGGGGGCCCATACCTAGAACTTTACCTGGGGTGACACAAACCGTTCTTCTGGCCTGGTGGGCATCACTGCGCCACACCCAATGGACACACAAACTAACCCACACACACAACACTCTGGCACAGAGCGTGGCTAAGGGAGGTTAGTGCACTAAAAGGATTTCGGTCTTGGAATCTTATCGGGATCTCACAGCTCGGGGATGTGTGGACCGGTGACCACATACGCTCCTTCCAGGATCTACAATCCAGGTATTCCTTACAACCCTCACAATTTTACAGATACCTGCAGCTGCGTCATGCTCTCCACTCACACATACCGGACGGGCCAACGTTGCCGGAATATAGCCCACCTGAGGCGCAAACTATGATGGGGAACCTGGGGAAGGGGGTATCTCCCGTATTTATCGCTCATTAACCAACAACACCCCAACCACACTGGAGCGGCTTAGAAGCCAGTGGGAGGAATGGGTGGGTCCACTGGAGGAGGAGGACTGGAGGGACGCACTAATGGCGCCCAAGACGGTCACTGCATCGGCCAGGCTCTGCCTGATCCAACTGTACGATTTGCACGCTACCTACTTAACCCCCGCTCACCTTCACAGGGCCGGCCTATTCCCAACTGCCTCCTGTACCCGATGCGGCCAAGACCAGGCAGACTTCTTTCACATGGTTTGGGCATGTCCCCTTTTGGCACAATTCTGGGGGTGTATAGAACAGGAACTCATGGAGGTCCTGGGTTGGGAGGTCCCCCATGACCCACTGCACACGCTCCTGGGGATCACAGACGGGCTGGATGGGTCCAGGAATGAAAAACTGTTCTTTAATACGGCGAAGATCATAGCTAAGCGGGACATAGCCGCCAATTGGAAACGTTCTACTCCGCCCAGCGTCAGGAAGTGGCGTGAGGGGTAGACTGGTGTGACACACAGGAAAAGCCCCTATATGAAGCGCTGGGCTGTCCGAAGAAATACCGTAAGGTCTGGGGCAAATGGATGGGTCAAATAGCATGTCTTAGTTTTGCTTGCTTGACTGTATGTGCTACCTGGGACCTCCCGAGGTCATGAGGTACAAGGGTTTACCATCTAATCAAATGTGGGATTTCTTCTTATTACTGTACTGTGCTATATTGCTGGTCTTTTTATCATGTCTAAACTCAATAAAATTGTTTATAAAAAAAATATAATGGAGGGGCCGAGCGGGCCGTCTGTAATATTACATCTCTGTCCCTGAAATTAAAGATCTTCGCTAGTATGGGACAGGGGGCTTACCTGTTTGCAGTGGGCCCCCTGGGTACTAGATGGGCATGCTCCACTGAAAAATGGTTAGAGAGACATCGGGGTTGCAGGAGTTTTGTAATCAGATCTTTGACAAATAAGTCTGTTGCCAGGCCCTCAGCCCTCTCTGGTACCCCCAGAATGTGAAAGTTAATTCTGTGGGCCCACACTTCATAGTCTTCTAGCCTCACCTCCAGGGCAGTTGTTGTAGTTTGGAGCTTTTCCACATGTGCCTCAAGGTCTCTGGTGGATGACTGGAGCGTGGATATAGAGTCCTCAGTGGCTTTTACCCAGTCCCCCAGGTTTCAAAGGTCAGCATGCATCAGCGTTACCTCCGAGGTGACCGTATCAATTTTATTTTTGAGTGCTGAGCGCACTCCTTGGAGTGCAGTCTTTATATCCTGTAGTGTGGGGCCTCCTTCATTAGTCATCAGCTTCTGGCGCTGGAGCAGATAGCCACCTCCTGGGGTGAAGCCAGAGCCTCCCTCCAATCCTCGTCGTCTAGATCTCCAACATCCTCTGCC
This sequence comes from Calotriton arnoldi, assembly GCA_963921515.1. Lineage (NCBI taxonomy): Eukaryota > Metazoa > Chordata > Amphibia > Caudata > Salamandridae > Calotriton > Calotriton arnoldi. The sequence continues at coordinate 270,984 of CAWUFW010016848.1, forward strand.
CATTTTGAACGTATTTTATCATGGGTCTCAGGTAAATTGTTGAGGATTTTACGATATGTCAATGAAATAGCTTGTCTGGTAGATAGTCATCCAGTATCCTATCCTCCAAGGGAGAGGAGACCGGCAAGTCTGAGCCTCTGGGTATCGCCTTTAGGCCTGGGCGGTAAATTCCGTTCCGCTGTCGTAATTTGCGGAATTTGGGTAATTTCGCGTTCCGCGGAGAACACGGAATTGCCCAAAATTCTGTGTTCCGCGGCTTTGCGGAATTTTTTGCTTGTTCGCGTTCTCAAAATGCATGTTTGCGAGATATTTCCCCCCGAGCACGCAAACACCATTCGCGAACAGGAAAAAAGCATCGCGAACAAGCAATTCCGCGTGTTCGCGGAATTTCTGCGCGTTCGCAGAGATTTTTTATCGTTTCGCGGAGCTTTGCGTAGCGCGACTACGCAAATTCTGCCCACCCCTAATCACCTTATTTAATGCGCTTCGTGCTTGAAGGTATCGAAAAGTTTCCCCACGTGAAGTTGGTACTGAGTCTGTAGGTCGCTGAACAGGACTACATCCCCCTTCGTCCACAGGTCCCCCACCCTCGAAAGGCCAATCAGGTCCCATTTGTCAAACCCCAGTTGTTTTGAGAGCATACCCAATTGACTCGATTCGAGCAGTGGAGTAACCTGTGTAATCTTGCCTCTCCAGCCCAAAGCAGCAGTTGCTGTGTGCCATATAGAAACCGTGGTGGAAGTCGGGGTATATCTAGGCATGTGTTTTGTCCCGCCATACAATGCCCTCAAGTAATTGCCAGAAGCATATTACGTCTATCCATCCTGTATGCTGGGTCTGTGATGGGTCGGTGCATCCCGGGGTTGAGAACCACCAGCTGTGAAGCCCAGTAGTAGGATATGATAGCTGGCAAGGCAATACCACCATCATACCAGCTTTTGGTAAGCTTAGCCAGGGCGATTCGGGGTGTACCATTGTTCCACAGTAGAGAGCGTACCTCGGAGTCAACCAATTGAAAGTATAGAGGTGAGACCAAAAATGGCGTGTTTTGCAGGGTGTAGAGAAAGCAGGGAAGTGCCATCATTTTATAGAGGGCGGCTATTCCCAGCCGTGTAAGGGGTAATGTTGCCTGTTTTGTCTATTTGTGCCTTTTTGTTCTGTCTGTGCCGCTTCCCTGTTTCTGCTTTCACTGTTTTTTCTAGTTTTTCACCTTTTGCTCCCCTTCCCCGTGCTGCTGCCCCCGCGGCCCCTCCCCCTGCCGGTTTCCGCTCCCGCCTCCCAGCTGCGCTCCCTCCCCGTCCCCTACTTAATGGCGGACAGAAGAAACAACAACTGCCAGCTGTCGAAGCCAAACACCACCCACGGCCAGTTCTCCTGTCTGGCACTGCTGCCGCACCTTCACCCACCTCCGGGTCCCCACAACTACCGCCCACCCAGCAGATGCCAGTGCACCCAAACCCCTGAGCTGTATCCTCCTCAACGTACGCTCCCTGCACAGACATGCAGTGGAAATCTGGGACCTCCTCGGCACCCTGTCACCAGAGGTCGCCTTCCTCACAGAAACTTGGACCAATGCCACCTCTCCCCAACATCACTACCGCCATACCCGACGGATACAAGATCCAGAGGAAGGACCGCCTCAACCTAGTTGGGAGGAGGACTCGCCATTGCACACAAGAACTCCCTCCGGCTCACCACATCCAGCACAAACGACTCCTGGACCCCCACAGAACATATCTATTTCCAGATCCAGACCAATCCCAGAATGACACTACGCAGCACCCTCACCTACAGACCTCCTGGACCACGAACTGCATTCGCCGCAACCATCACTGACCTCATCGTGCCCGACACCATCATCTCCATGGACTACATACTGCTCATAGAACTGAATTTCCACCTAGACAACCTCAGCGACCCCCAACTCCACTGCCCTCATGGACAACCTTGCCAACATCGGACTAAAGCAGCTTGTCACCACCCCCACCCACAAGGCAGGACACACCCTCAACCTCCATCTTCGCAGAAGGGAACAACATCCCCTTCAGCCACACTACGCAACTCCTCTGGATGGACCACCACTGCGTACACTTCTCCTTCTCTAAACCCACTGCACACAAACCTACACCACGCCCCCATGCAGGAATTGGAGCAAGGTCACAGAATAACACCTCAAATCCACCCTCAACCACGCGCCCCTCCCCCATTACAGACGTCAACTCTGCAGCCCACAAACTCCAAAAATGGATCACCGACTGCGCAGACAGGCTCGCTCCCCTAAGTAACTCCAACAAACAACGCCCACGAAGGCCACCTGGTTCACCAATGACCTTCAAAAATCCAGACGCACCTGCAGACATCTCGTGAAAGTCTGGAGAAACACCAAAACCCTGGAAGCATAGACCAGCTTAAAGAACGCCATGACAGAATACCATCAATGCATCAGATACACCAAAAGGAACTTCATCCAGGACAAGATCCTCGCCAACTCCAGCAACTCCAATGAGCTCTTCAACATCATACAGGAATTCACCAAACCCCCCACCAAAGCCTCAGACGTCACGCCCTCCCAGGACCTCTGCAACAAACTTGGCTCCTACTTCCATCTCAAGATCAAGGCCCTCTAAGACAACTTCAACGAACAGATACCAGACTCCGAAACCTCACCTACCCCCAGCAACGCCAGCCAGCCTACCATTTCCGCATGGACCCTAGTCACTACAGAGGACACCGCCACGACCATGAAGAGCATTCACTCAGGAGCCCCCACGGACCCCTGCCCACCGCACATCTTCCACAGAGCCACCGCCACCATAGCTCCCGAACTGTGACCCACCATCAACTCCACCTTTGAAACCAGCTTGTTCCCCGATGACTGGAAACGCGCCGAAGTCAAGCCCCTCCTCAAGAAACCCTCCACTGACCCGGCGGACCTCAAAAACTGCAGACCTATCTCTCTCCTCCCCTACACAGCTAAAGTAACTGAGAAGATCGTCAACATCAAGCTCACGAACTTCATCAAAGCTAACTCCATCCTCAACTCCTCCCAATCTGGATTCCGCAGCAACCACAGCACCTAGACCGCCCTCCTACCCGCCACAGACAACATCCGTACTCTCCTCGACTAGGGCCACATGGCGGCCCTCATCCTATTTGACCTCTCCGCAGCTTTCAACACCGTCTCCCACTGCACACTCACCGCCAGACTCCACGACGCCTGCATAGAGGGAACCGCCCTCGACTGGATCTGCTCTTTCCTCACCAGCCGAACCCAAAGAATCAGATTCCGCCTCTACCCTCTCCAAACCCACAGAGATCAGCTGTAGAGTACCCCAAGTATCATCGCTCAGCCCCACGCTTTTCAACATCTACATGGGCCCCCTTGCTGCCATCGTCAGATAGCACGGACTCAGCATAGTATCCTATGCCGACGACACCCAGCTCATCCTCTCCCTCACAAAGGAACCCGACAGCGCTAGACTAAGCCTCCAGGAAGGAATGAAAGACGTTGCTTCCTGGATGAGCAGTAGCTGCCTGAAGCTCAATTAAGAGAAGACAGAAGTCCTCGTACCCACCCCCTCCACATGGGACAACACCTGGTGGGGAAACAAAAGGGGGGGACCGAAGGGCTTTTTCCTCCTTTTGGAATGGAGGAAGGTCCAGCATAAACGCCCTTAGTGCACTAATGAAAATATACAGATATGCCGTTCCTAACTATTGTCAACACAAGGGAAGTGACACCGACCTGATCCAAATTTGGTTCAAGGTGGGGAGTCCAATTATTGGAATATAATGCCCTCACACACCCAAAGGGTGTCATGCTTCATCATCTGGGCTGCTCCTCGTCGGGTCGGCGGTGCAATACCCAACGGGCTCCCTATAATAGGGGCTCTTTATCGGAGATCTTCTTCCAATAGCCTTATGGTGAAGTGGGGTGTGGGGCCAGAATAGTGTAGATGTGTGAAATTGAATATGTGGTCTAAAATAGGGTTGGGAGTTCCGTTAAATGCAATTTATTCAGATGGTCTCCTACCCTAATTAAAAAGAATGACAATGTGACGCTCAAATGAGTATTGTGTCTCAAGTTAAGGCATCATCATTATTAAAGAAAGGTCAACATGTTTCACGCTGCTTGTCAAAATCTACATGCGATTCATCAGGACCTATTTAAAAGATAGACTATCTACACATACACACGGTGCGGTGGCCGAATACTCACAGCAGCCGATTCATAACCTATATAAGTGTACCTGTCAATCCCTGCTCCTACCTGTATTGGTGAGAAAAAAGGAACATGAATCATAAATGTACACATATAGGTATGTAAACAGTGTAGTGACCCTTGTGACTCTTAAAAGAATATTATATTCATTGTGATGTGAATAACAAAAACTGTAGTGCCAAGCAGTGGATGTCCAAAATGTGCTATAGTGAGCTATGGCCACAGCGGCACTGTGGAGCGCAGCAAATAAAAACAATAGTTAGGAACGGCATATCTGTATATTTTCATTACAACACCTGGTGGCCCACCGCCCTCGGCAACACCCCCACACCTACGGACCACACCCACAACCTCTGCATCATACTCGACTCATCCCTCACCATGACCGGACAGGTCAAAGCCATCACACCCAATGTGCTTCAACATCCTCTGCAAGACCTTCGAATGGATCCCCCGAATCCAGGAAGACCGTCACCCACCCACGCACTCATAACCAGCAGACTAGACTACAGAAACGCCCTCTATGCCGGAATCAACAAAACCCTGCTCCGAAAACTCCAGAACATCCAGAACACCGCTGCCAGACTCGTCCACTGCATCCCACGACAAGGCCACATCACCCAGCACCTACAAAGCCTCCACTGGCTTCCCGTCGAGAAGAGAGTAACCTTCAAGCTACACGCTCACGCCTACAAATCCCTCCATAACACCGGATCTCAGTACCTCAACGAAAGAGTCTCCTTCTACGCACCCAATAGAAACCACCGCTACGCAGACCTCACCCTTGCCGGAACCCCTTGCATCTGCCGAGCCAGAACGGGTGGGAGAGCCTACTCCTACATCGCGGCAAAGACCTGGAACGAACTCCTGCTCAGTATCAGACATTCCCCCATTCTGCTTGCCTTCAGGAAGAGCCTCAACACCTGGATCTTTGGGTAAGACATAGCTGCACGTTTCTCCCCCGTGCACGTGTGAGTAGCACGCATCACAAATTCCTGATTGATTGATTGATTAAATATGTGAGCTGCAGAATAAAGCACAAATGCAAAGAGGAAGTAAAAAAGCATAATTAAGCTATTTCTCCCTATTACTGCTCTCTCAGGTAGGTGCACGATTTTCACATTAAATCAGGTTTACTACCTTCAGTAAATCATGAATGCATTAAAATACAAGGGTGGGTGTATGGCAATGCTCATGGTCCTCCCATTTAACGTCAACCCGACACAGTGTAACCAAGGTGATTCACTTTTTGCTATGTCTGTGTAGGGTTTTTAGTAAAGACAGGAAGATTGGCGCTCAGGCTAATTTGCGTAGTGTCTACTGTGTTCAGAGTGTGCACAGTGCTACCAGGTCGGGGGAAATACCCTGTAACCCCCGTGAAAGTGTGAGTTGAGAACCCACACGAATAATGAGAATGCAGGCCTGGGCACACGTAATAGGGTTATAACAATGGTTGTAATGTCTCGCTTTGTACGAATGTCTGTGGTCAACACCAGTTTGTTATTCAAATGTTTTTAATATTTTGATAGTGCAAAAACAAACAACCAGTCGACAAGTGTTTCGTCACGTAGGGGTAGTAAACCCGTGACTTCTTCAGGGCTGGGGAAGATACAAAACATTGAATGAACTAATGGAAATCATGAAGTGGTTGTTACCAAACCGGGAGTAACACAACAACAGGGGGAAAAAAAAAATTCACCATTTAGCAAGTGGAAACCCTAGGGCGGAAAGTGAATAGACAAATATAAAAGGTGACTCGGTATGGAGACAGATCCCGTGGCATGAGAATCGTGACTGCTCAAGGAATAGTACAAAAGAAACATTGCAGGATAAACATGTGGAACAATACTGATAAGTGGTGAGTGTTGGCATTAAGGTGACATTAACTCGGTCGAATCATGTATTCAAGCAAGATACCTGGTTATTCTTAGCACAAACACATTAGAGCACAACCTGGTATTGGTATTGAAAAGAAAAGGAAGGCTTCTGATTGTAGTAACTAATCAAATGCCCGCTGTGTGGGGGACGAATATTGTAAGAACACACATAATGGGGAGGAGACAAATAATGTACCGTGGCTCAAAAGAGGTGATTAAAGCACATGAGCCCAGTGAGAAGAGACTGCCAAAGGCCACTGCCGTAAGGCCGGTGATAATTCCAACCCGGCAGTGGGGGTTCAATGCGGACCAAGTGGGGGTCCACTACTCGGTTTCTTGTAGTAGAGGGAGGAGGCCCAATGTGGCTGGCACCTCCGAAATGTTGAGTAGCAAGGGCGGTGTGGCCACTAAGTGTACGTGGTAAGTATAGAGATTGGGAGAAAAATAAAAGTTGTGCGATGCCTCCTGGAGTTCATGGAAAAGTGTGACTGAGGGCACAGATCGCTTACCTCATATAATGCCACCACATTGTTATCTTGATGTCACTCCGTCTCTTTTGACTTATAGTACTTGGGTCACTATGGCTTCCATCGGTTAACCTATACTTACAAATTGTTATAGTATTCATCTACAGTACATCCAACTATGATCCAAATGGGGGGCCCTGCGTGATATTTGGGCAATACTCAGCACCCCTTCACCTTTCAACCACCCATCCCCGAGACTGCCATCTAACATTCCTTATCCGTTTCATCATTTTGCTCAGCTTCCCTACTACCACTTTGTCGATTTGCTCAGCATCCCTACTATTTTTCCAGCAAGTGGACTTGTTTCCGTGATCCCAGTTACTCTTGACTACCTTCTAGTCCTCTAGTTATTTCGGAATACACTTCTGTGTTGCCCAGCACGTCATTTCCGGCCAGATCGGACGACACTAGCACGGTCCATTTTGCGGACTCCGTACTACATTCTAGTCCTACCGTGTATTCAGAATACACTTCCGATTTGCCCGTGACGTCATTTCCGGCAAATCTAGACTAGGCTTTTAACGCTCTAGTGTTGCTCACCACGCAAGCTTAAATACCACGTTATTACCTCCGTTCTCCGACGTCTTCCGCATTTGAAGAACAAGACGGGACCAGTGTCTCCCCCCCAGGCCTCCAGACAGAATTGAGGTAAGCTCTGCTAGCTTTCCAGCCCGATTGCCGGCTTGTGTCTTCTTTTACAGTCCCACTTCATCGGACAACTTTCTCTCCCCAGACAACTTCGTGATAATGGCGCACCCGACTTATTAACCTCCCAGAGACACTGGACCACCCTGAACTCATTGCCTACGGGTTAGAACTCGCCCCACTTTCCTCAATCATTACTTGTCATTTTGATATTCCTCCCGTAACTTTGACCCCATTCCCTACAGTTCAATATCCTCGTTTCCTCTGTAGAAGTAGACCTCACCAAGGCCTACCGGTGCTAGTGGTTCGCCCTTCTTTGCGCACTAGTCCTAAGACCAATAAATAGAGATTGGCACGGAAGCTGGAATATAAAAACAACAGTTTATTAAACTTCATGAGTGGAACTACATCTATACAAAACCCTCAGGCAGTGTATAAGGTAGCACAAGGAGTACAGAAACTGTGGGTCTTTTATACCCACTTTGTAGCTGAGCAAGCACAGAGGTTCAAATGGAGGCGGTACAAGTCTTCACAAGAATAGCTATTCTCATATAAGGACTAACAGAAAACACTTAGTCAACAAAGTAGGAGGAGCAATGAAGTTGCTGACATCAGTTAAAACATCCTGACATTTACAGACTAAGACAGGTGCATGAGCAGCTACAGACTTTTCTGAGCATGCGCAGTGCTGCAGGAGCTATAGACGGTTATTCTAGTAAAGCACAAGGGTAGGCAACAGCGAAGACGGAAGGAGCACATGGCGAGCACATGGTCAATCAAAATGGCTACCAAAAACAAAATGGCTTCAGCTAATGCTAACAGCGATCTCTGCCAAACTTCCACACCTCAACCGTCGCGTCTACACATCGCTTCACGCCGGTCCATACTCCCTTTGAGGTAAGCGATCTGTGCCCACAGTCACACTTTTCCGTGAACTCCAGGAGGCATCGCACAACTTTTATTTTTCTCCCGATCTCTATACTTACCACGTACACTTAGTGGCCACACCGCCCTTGCTACTCAACATTTCGGAGGTGCCAGCCACATTGGGCCTCCTCCCTCTACTACAAGAAACCGAGTAGTGGACCCCTACTTGGTCCGCATTGAACCCCCAATGCCGGGTTGGAATTATCACCGGCTTCACGGTGAGTATTTTCTCCACGCATCATGTGTTGATTTGTCCGTCCCTCTCCGTTCATCCTCCTCATTATTGTGATCTTCCTCTTCCCCTCTCTTTAGACATCGCAATATCTACTGCATCGCCACACAGGTATTGTCCTTCACCTCCCTCCACCGTCAGGGCCTGGTGCTCATTGACGCAACTTGCAAGCCAATTTAAGTGATTTTGTGGCAGTCTCTTCTCACTGGGCTTATGTGCTTTAATCACCTCTTTTGAGCCAAGGTACATTATTTGCCTCCTCCCCAATATGTGTGTTCTTACAATATTCGTCCCCCCCCACGCAGCGGGCATTTGAGTAGTTACTACACTCAGAAGCCTTCCCTCTTCTTTTCAATACCAATACCAGGTTGTGCTCTAATGTGTTTGTGCTAAGAATAACCAGGTATCTTGCTTGAATACATGAATCGACCGAGTTAATGTCACCTTAATGCCAACACTCACCACTTATCATTTGAATAACAAACTGGTGTTGACCACAGACATTCGTACAAAGCGAGACATTACAACCATTGTTATAACCCTATTACGTGTGCCCAGGACTGCATTCTCGTGATTCACTTTTTGTTTTTTTACAGAGCCACGCAAGGTGACACAAATTGGTCCTTGAGTGGCTTTCTAAATCTCAAATATCATTTTGAATTGTGGCTGCTCCAAAAAGTAGCACAATTCACAATGAAAAATGTTAGTAGGTCTGAGCCTAAACTACTAAGTGTTGTCCCTGAGGTTGTGGGACACTTGGGTGTGTCTAACTGGACCTCTGCTGCAATCTCTGAAAAGTACATAGAATGGTTTTGAACTCCCAGCCATAGGAGAACTGAGACCAACCATCTGAGCGAATCCCACAAGAGTGCAGCTTCACTGGGTTAAAGAAAAAGGTTTCTCGTGCAAGGAGCTTCTCTGCAGCAGCAAATCTGTTTCAGCTGGTCCTCTATGAGAAGGTATCCAGGCAGGTGGAACTCATCATCAGATAGAACCTTTAGCCTTGTCAGATGGAGGATACTGACCTCTGAGAAAAGAGACTTTGTGCCTGATTATGAGTTTGGTGGTGAGATGGACCGTCAAACCCATGGTGGCAGTGCAGTAACTGCCACACCAGTGGTTGAACTGCTGTATTAGAAGGATGGCAGTGAGACCGCCATAGGACCACCACAACCACCAGAGATCTGCGATCCCTGGCGGTGGATCGGTTGCCTGAGGACCACAATAAGCTGGCAGTACCCCTACAGCACCGACATGCATATTACTAGTTTCCTCACATCCAACGTTTTCATGGCGGTGAGCCCACCCATATAAAGGGCAACTTGGGAGGCATTACAGGGCCCCCGTTTCCCCCAGGGCCATGGGATGCATGCATGGGGGCACTTTCTGCATGCACCCCCTTTCCTGCACGGCATGGACTTTATAGTCCATGCCGTGCAAGAACGGGCTTTGGCGTTCCCATTGAGAGGCCTTTTTAATAGGCACCACTGTGGGAACGCCAAAGGACCACCTGCCAGACTACAAGATAACTCTTAATTTGGCGTTTGGCCAGCAGTGAGGTATGGCAGTGTGGGAGGGGGCAGTGGCGTGGTGTGGCAGCCCGCTCTCCCACCACCTAACTCATAATCAGGCCCTAAGTCCAAAGGTATAAATCTTGACTCGTCTAACAAAAGTACTTACTTGACACAAAATTCAGACATCTCCCACCTAGACCTTTCCCCTCCAAAACCAACAGCTTCAGCACAGACCATTGCCTAAAAACTATCTGGCTTCCAGAAAACTTCTTCTGGTACAGCCTGCCACATTTCCGCGCTCAAGAATCTCCACTTCGATTCCTAAGTCCTAAGGTAAAATCTTCAACCTGAATGAACCTGTTTGGTGTATCTGACTGCATTCCATCTTGGTTTGCCTCAAATTGCACCTAGCTCCAGGTCCCCCATGAACAGTGAAATATTCTTGACACACTTTCTTGTGAAAAAATAATACCTCAGGTTCCTCTTACTGGTTTTTCATTGTTTTGAAGTCAATCTGTTTATTCAATTTTAATATATTTTTGTAGATTGGAGTTGGATTACTTTTGTGTTGTGCTTTAAACTTTTAGGTGTTTTGGTACTTTTGTATACTTTACACATTTTCTCTAATTTGACAGTGTTTGCTTTGTGCTATATCTACCAGGGGATTAGTTTAGGTTTAAATTACTGAAACCTCAGCTTGGACCAAAAATGTTTGTGACTTTATTACTTTGCTTACCCATTACCCACTCAAAAGTAATAATTCATTTTCTTACAGGTACTCTATGTGGTTCTTATATACACTACATTCTCTCACCCTGCTATGCAACTGTTGAATTGTCAGAGTTGCCAACAATCTCAGAGTTTGTGAAAGTTTAATATAGGCTGTCCTAAATACGGCCTACACACACCAGCGCATAGCAACTTTAAACTCTTCTGCAAAACAACAAGGAAGAGAGAAGCTCCAATACTTAAAGCAAGAGCACATTACAAGCTCTTCAAAGTTCAGGGTTTACACCTAGAATGAAGTATTAGTCTGTGAGCAGAGAGAATATTGGTTGTATCCAGTCTAAAAAGGTTACATTGTATTGATTTGATGTCTGTGTCTTTCATTACAGAACAAATGTAACTAAAATGTCGCATAATGTCAGAACAGGACTAGTGAAAGATCTTTGAGCTTTAAGGGCGCAATGTATAGTTTGATAGACGGTAGTCTGTCAGTCAGGGTGGTGGAAGTCATTACATACGCCACTATGATGAACTACAGCACACCAGATTTAGAGTTAACCTCCAGCCCAGCAATGATCTCTTCTCTGTACCTTCAGAGGAACAGCTGTCACAATGGGTCCTATGAAGATACAAAAAGCATTGTGAACAGCGGACATCGTTTTTGACGGCCACCCACCAAACTCCAAAAAGATATAGGGACTCATGAGAATGTTGGGCGTTATCACTTCCGCCCGACACTGACTCAGTCATGGAACCGACCGACACCCGGTCGTCGGCCCGACCGCCCCACTAGGATGCGACCAAGCACTGTTCTGTCTCATTCCTATATTTTACTATGGGAGCATGCATTCCGGCCGTAAACCCGCCATAATGCATGCTCCCATAGTAAAATGGGAGGTGTAGTTCATCCCTGCATCCCTGGTAGGCACCTCAAGGGATCCTCTCGGCCTCAAACGGGAGGCCGTGCACCAAAGGGGCCCTGCTGGGGCCCCCGAACACGCTTTACAACATGGTTTCCATCTCTGACAGACCGGCATGGAAACCATGTCAGAAACCATGATCATAATCTCAAGGGCGAAAAGAGCCACCCTTGAGATTGCATGCCACATTCCAACTGGCAGACAGGCTCTCCAAGCCAGTCGGAAGCCAGCCGGAATGACCGGTCTGATTACATTCCGACTACCTCCATCAAAATGAGGAGGTTGGAAAGGAATCCAACCGGCCCATTACAATGCGGCTCGCCATCTGAGCCGTATCGTAATGGGCCCCTTAGTGTCATGGCTATGGTGTTGTCGACCCTCAGCCCATATGCTAGTAAATAAAGTGACACAGGTTACATCATGGAACTTGCCCCAGACTTGTGCACCCAGCCCCTGTTATTAGCAGTGTCACCTACCTGGTGATGCATGTGATGGATGGGTGTCAATAAAGCCGCTAAGGAACGGTAGTTAAGTTCTGTGTTCAGCAGAACAATACAACGGCAAAGATACTAATACGTGATATATTGTGGCCAGGGTTAACCCATTAATTCAGAACCTTTGTTTATTTTTCTAACTCTTGTATTACCCATGTGAAAGTAATGCCCTTGGAAATCACTAACTGGCACAGTGTGAGAGGTTTATTACATGATTAAATACAAGAAAGCATGTCAGAAATATTTTACATGTACTTGATTATTGTGAAAGTACTGGTTAGTTCTCTTTGAAGCCTAAAAAAACTTCAGAAATTGTGGCATGTAGGACAAAATCAGCATATTAAGAGAAGTCGAAATCATTAAATATGGTCTTTGCAGTGTCTTCCCAGCCCAGTTACTCCCCAATGACTATACCACACAGGGAGACTTTATTCGTGTACGTGCAAATGCAACTCACCACACTGAAACAGCAATCGCTGCATTACACCCTAACACTTACTTCACGTTTCTAGGGAGACAATCAGGACCCAAAAGGGTTCCGTCACTATTAACTCGCAAGATACCACAGTCTGTTCAAGTACATTTTGCCAGAATGTAATCATTATAAAACTGCTACATTTATGTAAAATCCAATTTATAATGAAGCTTTTTGACCCTCCGAGGAACATCTGAGTTTAGTTTTGTCCTTCTTGTGTCATTTCCCCTTGTTTCTCTCTCTCTATTTTATCACAAGGGCCCTAAGTTTGCCGTTATGCTTTTTGACCAGGGTCCTAGCCTCTCATCTATTTTTTAAATTCTTAATTACTTTCCTGATGTGAAAGTGAATGTCTTTGTAAACACTCCCGAGCATTGTCAGAGAAATTTGTGGCCTATTAAGTTATGCCAATCCATTTTTTTTACATGTGTTTATTGGGTTTTTCAACTTACATAGAAACATAACATACATCAGTGCAGTGTATAAATGCACAGCACGGACCATAAGCATACCTACTGCTAGAGGTAATTCTGCAATGTAGTATCTACAGCGGATCGCAATAGCATTTTAACAGGCGTTTGTTAATTAAGCACAGACCTTCAGTATAATATGGGCACAAAGCTGAAGTCCAGTTTGTGCACCCAAACCCAAAGCACACAGGTTCAGATCGAGTGTTCCCTCAGATAATATATATGGGGCTCTTGGGTGAGACAAGGCTGGCAGAAGTTCCGCATAGTTCATTAACTGATCCTTACAATAAATAAGGTCTGCTTGCCATTCCTTAAATTTGGGGGCCCACCCTCTGCCCCATCTGAAAGCCACCCTCCATTTGGCCAGCAACAGACTCATTGCTACATATTTTCTGTATGATGTTTGTATTTCAGTTGTGTAGCCCAGAAGTGCCAGTAGGGGGGAAACGGCAAGAGGGGTGTCTATCATTTGAGACAGAGCAGCAATCACCTCATGCCAATACCCATGAACTTCGCAACGCTGCCACGCAAGGTGTAAGAAGCCAGCCCCCGCTTGACGACATCTCTCACATAGGTCGTCAGTTCTCAATTTGTATTTGTAGAGCCACGTGGGTGTATAGAAAGTTTGATTCAAGTATTTGAAGTGTATGATTCGTAAGCGACTGCTTGCTGTAATAGCTTACGTCTGTGTGCAGCAATATGTCCACCTCCCGTCCGCCAAGGACAGCTCCAGGTCATGATCCCACGCCTCCCTGACCCCGTGTTTCGGCTGTGTCCTCTCGAGCAGTGCGGCCTGGTATATGCTAGGGTGTGTAGTGTTTATAGAGTTGGGGGTTCCTGAGGGAATCCCAGGACATTGGCCCTAAGTTTGTGTTTCAGTCTTATATAAAGAAATATCTCCAATGGAGAGACATTATACCCAGTCAATAACTCCTGCCTTACCCCGAACGCACCCCCTGGTAAAGGTCGCCCCAGAAGTTTAGGTCTCTCCTACAGAGCATCTCGCGGCATACAGCCTCATGTGTGACTGGCGCACACAAGAGGTACGGGAGAGGCACAAATGGGGAGTACAGTGTTGGTTTGCCCACTATTTTAGCTAGGCGCTCCCAGGCTTGGTTAGTGCAGGTTACCGTGTGATAGGCTACTCCAGGGAAGCGCGTTCCCAGAAAGGAGGTCGTGGGCGTAGGAGCCATATATCCCTGCTCGATGGCCAGGTGTGGCATAAAGGGTGGCGGATGGAGCCAATATATTGTGTAGTGGGCTTGAGCACCCAGAAAATATAGCTCCATATCTAGAACCTCAAAACCCCCATTGAGGCATGGTTGCGTCATGGTCCGCCATCCCACTCGGGGTTGTTTCTCGCCCCATGCTAGTCTGATGAGTAATGATCGGAGGGTGTCGAAGAAGGGGCGTCCCGGGTTAAAGGGTATATTAATGAATAGATACAATAATTTAGGTAATAGGACTATTTTCATCAAGGCCACTCTGCCAGCCAATGAGAATGGCATTGTGATCCATTGAGACACCCAGTTAGTGATGGTTACAATCGCAGTGCCACAGTTTGCGCGAATCGTTTCTTCTTTATTTCTTGTTATTATCACGCCTAGATATTTAATTTCCATTTTGCACCGTTTCAATGGGAACTGAACAGTGCTGGGAGTGAGCGGGAAAATCTGCGATTTACTCCAGTTGATCCCTATCCCGGAGAGGGAACCAAATCTGATGAACCCTCTTAGAATTGGTTTGAGGCTAATCTGTGGGTCCCGTAAATAAAGAGTGACATCGTCGGCATATAATGATATTAGTATCTGACGTGAGGGGTATGGTATAGCATGCTCTCTATGATGTTGCCGTATCTTGGCCACGAGGGGTTCGATGGCGAGAGCAAAAAACAACGGGGACAGAGGGTAGCCCTGGAGTGTGCCTCGCATAATGGGGGTCGGACTGGAGTATAGACCGTTAATCTGTATAATGGCCTTAGGCCGGCTATAGGATTTGGCCTTTTTGGCTAAAGTTCCCTAAACTTTTTGCTTTCCCCCTAGACAGTTTTCCTGACATAGAGTTGCCAATTTAGATGCTTTGGGTACTTTGCCATTGCTGATCAGTGTCAAAGTACAAGTGTTCCCTGCGTAAAGTGTAATGGTAATTGGTTGGCCATGTATGGTATGTTTGCCTTACTAGTAAAGTCCCTAGTGATATGCACTGTGTGTGCCAGGGCTAGTAATGTAAAGGTGCGCGGAGAAGGGAACTCAGGCCTGCGGTGTAGGGCCTGCGCGCAGGTTGCTAAGTTAGCATGTTGTCCTGACAAGTGCAACCACTTGTCAGGCCTTACCTTCCCTTTTGCGTACACAGTGGGCACCCCTGTGGTAGGTCCCGGGTAACCCCTTGGCAGGGTGCAGTACATATACTGAGGTGTGTGCTATGTCCTGACAGTGAAAAGCACTCCATTACGTTTTTCACTGGTGAAAGGCCATCCTGCACATAGGACAGAATGGGGGAGGCTGGGTATTGTGTTTGTTAGCCTAGCTTCCCATAAGTTTAAAATGGAGAGGTTAAGTTTAGTATGTATGGACTCACAGTGTCATAACACATCTTTCTATGAAAGTGGTTTTGTCACTGTGTGTTCAGAAACCACTCTTTTAGAAAGTGGCTGAGTTTTGTGCTTTAAGCATTTCTGTGTGTCTCTGCTGAATGTGGATTGACTGTCTGGATCTGAGAGGTGAGAGGAGCTGGGGGAGGTCTTGACCCAGGGAGGGGTTGAGATGGCACCAGGCTGACCTGCATCTGGAGTGTAGGCGGAGGAGAAGCCCCGGGAGGTGAAGAGGCCTGGGTTGCTGCTATAAAACAATTGACCCATCTCCTGCTGGGTGATTAAGGATCCAGACCCCCAGTATCAAAGGGAGAAAGGTGACACTGGGAGGGAGACATCCAGAACTGATTTAGGCAGAGGTCAGGGACCCCTGAGCACAACGAACTTCAAAGACATTTAGGGGTATAACTATGAGAGCAGAGACCCCTGAAAGTTGGAATAGAAATGGATTGAGACTGAAAAGGCTTGGACCCATTTTGTGGTCAAGAGGATCCTCTTCTAAGGAAGGAACAACTGAAGAGACTGCTGGGAAGGACCAACCCTTGCTTCGTGATCTGGGGGCTGGTCTGCAGTTTGCTGTTTTAACCAAGGAAGAGGCTGTTGGGACTGTGCTTTGTGCGCTAGGTCCCCCTGCTTAAAGAAGAGTGAGCTTTGTGCTGTGCCTTGTTACCCCAAGGGCCCGAGGTGAGCTGGCTCCCTGTTTGGAAACACAGGAACATACAAGTTTCCGGAGAAGTTTCAAGCAACGCGGTGGGCGCGTGTGGTGGCAGCTTGAGACCCTCGGAAGGTGTGCTCTGTGATCTTGGACACATGGAGGAGAAGTGAGACTCGGACACGCGGGGTGCGTGTCATGGTGTACAGGAGGCATTGGTGAAGAGCACCTGGTCAACGTGTGCATCGAAGGTGAAGTGAGTCTCGGACACGCTGGGTGTGTGTCGTGGTGCACCGCAGGCATTGGTGAAGAGCGCCTGGTCAGCGTGTGCATCGGAGGTGAAGGGAGTCTCGGAAGCGCAGGGTGCATGCCGTGGTGCAGAGGAGGCATTGGTGAGGAGCGCCTGGTCAACGTGTGCATCAGAAGTGGAGTGAGTCTCGGACGCGCAGGGTGCGTGTCGGGGTGCACCAGAGGCGCTGGTGAAGAGCGCCTGGTCATCGAGTGCACCGGAGGAGAAGTGAGGCTCGGACACGGTGAGCGTGTCGGGGTGCGGCCGAAGGCGTTGCTGAAGAGCGCCTGGATATCGAGGCACCGGAGTTCAAGTAAGTCTCAGTGAAGCAGTGTGCGTGCTTTGGTGCAACCTGGGACTGTGGAGATGATCGGCTGATCATCATGTGCACCAGAAGAAAGTGAGTCTCTACAGCGCGGTGTGCGTGTCTTGGTGCCAACTAAGACAGCAGGAAGGAGTGCCTGGTGAACGTGCACTCAGAGTCAATGTGAAGTCCCATCAGCGTTGTGTGTGTGGCTTCGTGCCAGAGGAGACCCGGAGGGTGCTGTGGTGAACGTGCACCCGGAGTAACGTAATCTCAGAGGAGTGGGGTACGTGTGCCCTGCGGCCGCCTGAGACCTTCCTAACAGTCGCGGCCCGGACCGGCAGCCCCGGAGGAGCTGAGCTGCCAGGCCGAGCCGCTGAGGCCCATTGAGAAAGTTCTGCACGGAAGGCACAGTTCGCTGAAGGAGGAGAGGAGAGTGGGGTCGCGCCCCCAGGTAACGTGGATCACTGCCTAGACGGGGTGCGGGCTCGGAGGGACACTCTCTCGGCCTCTCAGTCCTTCTGGCGACATGAGCCTTTGCTTTGGCTCAGATTAGGGCCCATACTGACCAAAGGAGTGGCAGTACTGGGGCCAGAGTGAGAAGCTGTACTTTATGTCATCGTTGATACGTGTGGGGGGCAACTGTTATCGAAGAGGCTGACTGTCGTAATACACATTGCCAATGTTGCTGCTAACGAACTGCCGGACTGTCTTATGACGCCTGACATTATTTCTGCATAACGAAGTACACGATTGTAGCGCTACGCATTGCATTATTTCTCCATTGCAAAGTACAGGATTGTAGCGCCCCCGCATTGCATTATTTCTTCATTGCAAAGTACATGATTGTAGCTACGCATTGCATTATTCCTTAATTGCAAAGTACTTGATTGTAGCGGTGCGCATTGCATTATTTCTTCATTGCAAAGTACGTGATTGGGGTGTGACGCATTGCATTATTCCTTCATTGCGCAGTACATGATTATAGCGGTACGCATTGCATTCTTTCTCCCATTGCAAGGTACCGGGGTGTATCGTTACGCATTGTATTATTTCTCCTTTGCCCAGCACAGGATTGTATTGTTAAGCAGCGCACTATTGTTTGTCCATTGCAACATGTGTGATTCTAGCATTGCGACCAGCATAGCATTTTGAAAGCGGTGGTTGGGATTCGAACCTACCAGCCAGCAGGAACGAATATTACCCTTTATTATATGTTGGCCTTTGTATCGTGTGGTCTGATCGTATATCTTTTTATATAAAGTTTATACTCGTTTTATCAAACTCGTGTGGAGTCCTTTTGTGGTGTCACCAGTGGGTTGCTGTGAGTGTGGTTGCACATACTGTACACTCGTGCCTTAGAGATAGGCCTGACTGCTCATGCCAAGCTACTAAGGGGGTGAGCAGGGCTATCTCAAATGGTGTCCTTACTTGGCCTAACGTTGAGTGAGGAGTCCCGGCTCTTGCATTTGGTGACAGTGGTGCGGGACTGGGACTCCGGCTTCCAACACCGGCCATACAGCAGCTTTATCCATGCCAGGAATGGCTGGGGAAGGCCCATTCTACCCAATATTATGAACATGTAATTCCATTCAAGGGAATCAAAGGCTTTAATGGCATCTAAGCAGATACCTGCTGCGCTGATCTTCGGGTCAATGTTGTGTAGTAATGCGAATGTTGTGCGCAGATTATGGGAGGTGGCCCTGCCAGGTATGAAACCTGCCTGGTCTGGGAGGACCAGACCCTCCATCAGCAATGTCAACCTATTTGCGACAACTTTAGCTAGGCTCTTGGTGTCACAGTTGATGAGTGACAGGGGTCTGTAGGCCTCAAAGCTGCTGGCCTTTCTGCCTGGTTTGAGCAGGGATATGATCATGGCTTGCCGCAATGTCATGGGAAGAGTCCCAATCTCTCTGGCCTCCTTGAAGACCTGCTTAAGGAAGGGGCTAGCTCGCTCATGTAACATTTATAAAAGTACACCGGGAGCCCATCGGGTCCCGGGGCCGTGCGGAATGCAGGCCCATTATTGCGGCCTGGATTTTGTCCTCCGCTATATCGGCAGACAGAAACTCTCTGCGAGAGTTGTTGGTCCACCCAAGAGCAGTGTCCTCTAAGTAGGACGCTATGCCAGGAGATACTTTTCTATGCGTACGAGTTTTGCATAGTAGGCAGTCAAAATATTAAGGATCTCCTGCGATTCGATATGCCTAGTGCCTTCCTTGTCTATTATTT